>CAUYLG010034857.1:0-30632 GCA_963573385.1 Cacajao melanocephalus | reverse complement strand
AAAAACTTACCAAAATGTAAAGAGTATCTCCATAATGAAGAATCTATATCAACTAACGGGCAAAATAGTCAGTTAACATTAAATCACAATACTGAACTCACAAATATTAATATTAATCCTAAATTTAAACGGATTAAATGCCCTAATTAAAGACACAGACAGGCAAATTGAACAAAAAGTCAAAACCCATTGGTATGCTGTATCCAGATTAATCTCATAAGCATCGACACACAAAGATTCAAAACAAAGAGATGGAGGAAGATTCACCAATCAAATGGAAAGTAAAAAAACAAAAACAACAACAACAAAAAACAGGAGTTGTAATTTTTGTCTCCGACAAAATAGACTTTAACAGTAACAAAGACTAAAAGAAACAAAGAAGGATATTACATAATGGTAAAAGAATCAATGCAACAACAGGAGTTAATGATCATAAATATATACGTACCCAATATAGGAGCACCCAGATACATAAGACAAGTTCTAAATGACTTATAGAGACTTGGACTCCCTCACAATAATGGCAGGAGATCTTGACACCACATTGTTAATATTCAACGGATCGACAAGATAGAAAATTAATAGAGACATTTATGATTTGAATTTAGACCTGGAATAAGTAAACTTAGTGAATATCTATAGAATTCTTCACCCCCAGATCTCCAGAACATACATTTTTCTCAGTATCATATTACACCTATTCTGAAAGTGACTATATAATTGGAAGTAAATCACTCTTCAGCATTTGCATAGCATTACACAGACTTAAATGAAATATTGGTTGGCTGTTTGTTATTTTCTTCCCTTATTTCTTCCTGTCTCTGTTGTTAAGTTCAATTATCGGTATAAAAGAGATTTTTAATACCTATTCCTAGATTGTATTCCAGCCTGGGCAATAGAGCAAGAATCCTGTTCTCTCTCCCCCTTTTTCTTTCTTCTTTCTTTCTCTCATAAAAAAAAAAAAAAAGAAAAAAAAAAACCTGGCCTCAAAGAATTTTCAATGAGAAAAAGGTAAACACCTCAAAAGAAAAACTGGTTACACATTTGCATACATGTTTTCCAGAAAAGGAAATATAAATTATCAAAAATATGTAAACAGATGCACAAAATCTTTAGCTCTGAGAGAAATGCAACATAAAATGTCAATATACTATTTTCTCTGCATCACATTTGAAAGAATTAAAACACTGGACAACAAGTTTGTGAAGCAACAGAAACATTATCCATTGCTGGTATGAGTGTGAACTGGTTTGGAAAACAATTGTAGTTATCTCGCAAAACTGAAGATGCAGATAGTCTGTAACTTAGCAAATCTACACTTAATACATACACAAACTCCTTGTTACCATGCCGCAGGAGACATTTATAAGATTATTTAAAATAAAGTTGTGTAGAACAGATTCCCAGTCTTGCATTTGATTCCCAGTCTCATTGCTTAGTAGAATAAATTCTGTACCAGCAACACTTATAAATTTGTGAAAATGAATTTTATCTTTCCTTAAAAAAGAAATTTTTTTAAATCCATCACACTTTTCTTCCCCTGACCTTTAGTGTTTGATAAATGAGAAAAATGAGCCAGTTATCAAAGAAGAACTAGTTCTTACTTCAAAAGAAAAATAAACATAAAAAATAAGTTGCTGGTCCCTAACAGGGAAAAATTTTAATAATTATGCAGAAAGAAACTGCTTATATACCCATTGCAGGTCAGATATTTGGAGTTAAAATGTTAGTCTACATAGATGGGTGATTGTTACTTTATTGCCATTAAAAGGTTTCAAATTGCATGCATGCTTCCGTGTACACATAATGAAAAATGGCCAAATAATGAAGACTGATAGCTTCTTCAGTCTGCTCTGTTTAATTCTGCTGTCTCCTCTTCTCTAATGGTGCATCCCTATTTGTACACAGTTCAGCGATATCTAGGAGTATTAAGTTGTCGCCTACCAATAAAAATCACAAAGTTGGTTTAAAAAATTAAATAAAAATAAAAAATAAACCAAAGTTGTGTAGAATAGAAAAACATGAAAACAACCTAATTGCCCATCAACAAAGCAAAAGAAAAACTAGGTAGTGATCTATTCTTTCAATAGAAAACTATACATAAGTGAAAATAAATAAACTACCACTACATGAATCAGCATCTCTGAATCAAATCAACATAATTTTGGTCAAAATATCAAATTATCAGAGAAAAACATTTGATGCCATTCACGTGAAATTCAAAAACTGTAAAAAGTAAACCACGTATTATTTATAAATACATAAATTTAGAGTGTAAATATCTTCTATAAAGAAAAAGTAGTGAATGAGAAATATAAAGCTGAGTAAAGAAGTGGCCTGTGGGCTAGACAAAGATGAGATTGTTGAGGGATTTACAGTAAACTTCTAAAGCTTTGGGAATATTCTATCTTTTAAGGTGGGTGGTAGATGTGCTGGTGTGTTCATTATTATTATGCCTTCAACAACATATAAACTACAAACACTCAGGTAAGCATGTGGTATATTTCAAAATATAGAAAAATAAATTTTTCTATATTACATGTAATATACATATCTTTTTCTTTAACTTCTGAGTATATGTTTGCCCTGAGTACATGTTTGAATTCTGAGGCCAAAATCTCTAAATTTTGGCCTCAGAATTATATGATGCTTATGATAAATAAAAAACAAATTACCGTGTTTCTTATTGGAATCTTCTTGGGTTCTGGTGGCACATCCTGTGGAACAAATTTCACTGGCTCCTTAATCTGCCTCCTTGATCGTTTGGTTCCATCTGGTAAGGTTTCCATGGCCATATCTGCTTCCATGTCACTGCTGCCCGCCTGGTCACATTCTGAGCACTGCCTACATAAAGGGGAAAAATTAAAATCATGTATTTATTATTATCTTCCAGCTTTAGCTATGTTTTTATAAATACAAATTCCAGGTATGTAAGAAGAATATATAAAAATATACACAGGTAATGTGATTACAGGGTACATAATGACTAAACATTCAGAAATACTCCTCTAAGAATGACTACTGTGAATATAATATTTAAGGCAAATTAATGTATTCTTGTAAGCATAAGAACACATTTAACAATGCTATATAAGTGAACCAGCATGAGATTCAACGCTGATTAAAAAGGTGATTTTGCCAGCTGCAGTGGCTCACAACCATAATCCCAGCACTTCATGAGAATGAGGCAGGAAGACTGCTCACAACATAATGAATCCCTGTTTTTACAAAAAAATACAAAATTAGCCAGGCATGGTGGTATCCCCGCTGGGCTCCAGTGACCCTTTCACCTCACCTTCCTACTCAGAAGCTGAGGTGAAAGGGTCACTTGAGCCCAGGGGGTCGAGGATGCAGTGATCCATGATCGCAACACTGCACTCCAGCTGTGGTGCCAGACCAAGATTTTGTCTCAACTAATAATAATAATTGTTTACCTTTAGAAAGCATGACTTCTCTTTAAATAACATATACTGTGATATCTGAAAATCGAAGTCCTTCATGGACCCTAACACTACTCGTTGTCATAGTTATCATATCTTTTAACTGAAGTCAATGACAAGTTGTGCTGAATATACTAAAAGAAAATATAGAAACAGATTCTAAGAAGTGTCGGGGGAAAAAAAGGTCATGTTAGTTTGGTGGCCCCTACTACTTCTAAAAAAAGAAATATATATTTATTTACTAAAGGAATTTGTTAAAGCAGCATTTATAAAGAATTTTAATATGGGTAATATTAAAAATTGATTGAAACTAAAACTTTAGAAAAGTGATATCCAATAGAACCTTTTCTAATAGTAGGATTATCTACATTTCTGCATCGTCCAGAATAGTAGCCACTAGTCATAGATGGTTACTGAGCACTTGAAATGTGGCAAATACCACTCAGAAAATTTCAAATGTTAATATTAATTGATTTAAATTTAAATAGCCGTATGTGGCTAGTGGCTAACATTTAGACAGCAGAAATCTAAACAATGACTGCTGGAAATCTTCATATTGCCAACCAGTAAAGGCCCATTTCAAAAAGTTAAAACCGCTGTTAAAAGTAAATTTTTATTTATATTTTCTTCAAATGTAAAAGATCAAAAGCAAATTCTCCAAAAGTTTGACAGTATTCTCTTAATAAAAATGGTTATAATCTGTAAACTTGTATTTCATATTTAGTTTATATGTTTATATCAGTTCCTTTAAAAGCAGCTTATAATTCTCATAGCAAGTATTTTCAAATATTTGATTTGATTTCACGCTCCATCAAAATTCACATCTTTCATTCACTAATACTGTAAACTTATTAAACTAATATTTAATCATCAAAGTGACAGCTTTAAATTTTGAACTCCAACAACAGAGTTAAATACCAAGTACCACTTGTTTGTTAATGCAAAGATATTATTCCTAAAATACAAATTAATCTAAATATCTTAGAATTCCTAATTATTTAAGAATAGGTTAGCAAGAATTTTAGCACTAAAAAAACTGATGGGTGAAAGCAAAAAAAAAATGTACATAATAATGCATTACTCAGAAAACTTTTATGTATCTATTGCTACATTTCATGTAAGTATAGCTAGCACTCTATTCCTTAGATTATTAGATTGCCACTAAACAAAAATACAACCAAATGAACATACTAAATTGCTCCTCTATTTGTCCTATAGGAAAACATCAAGGACTGGTAAGAGAAATACACACCTTACAGGATCTCAGAATTGAAATTATATTCTGAATTTATTAGCATAACTAAACTGTGAAAACCCCAGAAATGTTAGATATTATTAGCAACTTATAATAAATGCAACAACCTTCAAAACAGAGATGGCAAGAGAAGTTATCAAATTATATTAGAGAAAGGCCCTCCCTCCTTTCCTTTTTCCCTCCCTCCTTCCCTCCCTTCTTTCCTTCCTTTCTTCCCTCCCTCCCACCCTTCCACTCTTTCTCCCTCCTTTTTCTTTCTTTCTTTTTTTTTGAGACAGAGTCTCACTCTGTCACCCAGACTGGAGTGTAGTGGCACAATGTCAGCTCATTGCAGCCTCAGCCTCCCTGGTTCAAGCGATTCTCTGCCTCAGCCTCCTGAGTAGCTGGGATTACAGGTGCCTGTCACCATTCCTAGCTAATTTTCATATTTTTAGTAAAGACAAGGTTTTATCATGTTGGTCTTGAACTCCTGACCTAAAGTGATCAGCCCGCCGCAGCCTCCCAAAGTGTTGGGATTACAGGCCTGAACCACCACGTCTAGCCTTTTCTCAATTTTCTATACCTTCTTCATCTCTAACACCATACAACTACAACCTATAATCAGAATGATGACCCAATGGGGATTTCAAAATCTTAATTACTAAAAAAAAATGTGTAATAATACTTAGACAAGAAAGTGTACTAATTTAGAGAATTTTATTCATGTAAGTTAAGGAAAAAAGGATTTTATGAATCTTTAAATGCAATAAATCTAGTAACATTCTGTACTCCAAGTAACTCATGATTTACTTTTTTCTCCTCCAAAAATTATATTTTTCATTCACCAAGAACTCAGGATCCCACATCAGCTTTATCTAAGCTGTTGGCCATGTTTTCTCCTGTATTTAGAGGACAGTCTTGACAGATGCCTACATAAAACTTTAACAGGTGGTTCAAATATCATTCTTCTCAGTTAACACCTCAGTGCCCCCCTACTTCTGCATGATGGGTGTCTCTCTGAAGAGCAGAGAACAACATTTAGCTCAACTTGTAAATTTTATTCTTTTTGTAGTTGTAACACCTGTATAAAACTTTAATAGCAGATCTATATCTGTTATTTCATGTACAGTAAAAATGCTCCATTCTAATCCTGGAATTTCTACTAGCAGTTAATGGGAAGAGGAGGCAATAAAAAAAAAATTATTAATGAATAAATTATCCAGAATAATAAAGGAAAAAAACCTCTGTAAACTATTCCTAGAAGGGTTTGTGTTTTCTTTCAATCATAAAATAAACAAAGACATATCCAAGGAATATAAGGATATAATAATATTACTCAATTCTCTGTCAAATAATATGTTTCAGAATATTCTTCAAACAATTGGAAAAGACAACACAAGTTCCAATCAAATGAGTGCAGGCAGAAACATAACATTAATCTTTGAAAATTAAGAGATATTAACTATCTGAGCTACTCTAATAAATCAAGCACTTACCATCTGTATCCTACCAAACATGTCTTAGAATTTAAGGCAGTGTGAAGACTGTATATTTTTAAAAACAACAATGACAAAAACCAATATAACATAAACTAAAAGTAAGACAAAACGCATTTTAAATACTAGAAAGAAGTACAAACAAAATAGAGCCTAGATCACACCATCACTAGCCTCTATTCCCTGCAGAATTCTTCACCCACCTGTTAATATTCTTTACTAGCTTTTCACATCCCTAGCCCAACATGAGAAGCCCCTAGGTTTTCCCCTCTCCTTCTCCTGGGCAGCAGAGCCTAATTCAAGAAAAATCAAATAATCACATTTACTTATGCGCTAAACATTACTGCTACACAGCCTCAGCAAGTCAGTTTGATTTTTCCACAGCAAGTTGTTATCAACCATCTGCTGTCTTCTCAAGAGTCCATCTTCATCCCAGGTCTTTTCCCTCTCAATAGACTCCTTCTATTTCACTGAAATGTCTGAGCCTGTCCAAGGTGAATTCACTCAACTTCCCTACCCTCTACCAATAATTACTTCTGTATCTGTATCCATCTTTTCTTTGCTGTCACATGTCTTAACCTGCCCAGAACAGCCCAGTGACCTCTGGGAGGGACTGAACAGAAAACATCCAAATCTAGAACTAGTGTCTCCATGAAAACAGTACTGGTACTGGAAGAAAAGGCTGCATAGCAAGTGCTTAAAATAGTCATTCAAGTAGAAATGATATCTGAAAAGGCAACAGATTGTATATTAATTAATTCCAGGTATTTGCTTAAAGGGTATTTAGTAGTAAGTGTATTACCACAGGCTTGCAGAACACAAAGACAGCAAAAATAAACTGGCTATTTAGAAATGTTATACCAGAGGGACCTGTGGAAGCTTTAAGCTGAAGACTGGGGCACAGTCATCAAATAAGGGTCCAGTAACAGGCCACTAGTGATCAAAGGAAATTCTATCACTAGAAACAAAGAGAAATTAAAGGACCTGTTCCCTAACAAAAGGACTAGTAAGGACAAGGTAGAGTCTAAAGCAGAAGTCAGTCAGCAATATGCTAGTAAATGTCTAACACGTGACCCTCTGTGGGGAAAGCCCTACTATGTAGTATTTACTAATTTCTATAGCACAAATACTCCTAACCATGGCAATTTCAAATTACTAACGTGGCATCACAGAATGTAGGATGGGAAAAGGGTGTGTAGTAGCAATTATTATAGGTTGAGCATCCCAAATCCAAAAATCCAAAATCTGAAGTGCTCCAAAATCCAAATATTTTTTGAACACTGACATTACAGTCAAAGAAAACGTTGACTGGAGCATTTCAGATTTTGGATTTTCAGATTTGGGATGCTTGACCAGTAAGTACAATGCAAATATTCCAAAATAAAAAGAAAAACAAAAACAGAAAATCCAAATCACTTCTGGTCCCAAGCATTTTGAATGAGGGATACTCAACCTGCACATCATTTTTTTTCTACCATCCAGATACAACAGATTTCAATAACCTCAAAAGCATAGGTAACAGTAAAATGTAGCAAAAAATTTGCCAAGTGTTAAGTTTTGAATATTTATTATCTGTAACTTCAAAAATAAACAGAACATGTTAAAAAGTAAAAACCCTCCCACATCTGAGGCACACTAAAGAGAAAATATAATTCTCTGAATCTTGCACACTCCAAAATTAATACACCCAGTTAACTGCTAAACAAAGCTAAGCTGATCTTAGAGGCCAACGGAAATGTAATCACTAGAAATAAGGAGAAATTAAAGGCATCACTATGCTACAACATTAACTTCTACTTTTATTTAAAAACCACTAACACCAATGAAAAGGCTCTAAGTTGCTTAGGCTCTTTTAGGAGGGCTCTCACATAAACACCTCAGGCTATGTACATTATTTCTTTTATTTTGTTTTTAATAATTTCAACTTTTATTTTAGATTTAGGAGGTATATGTGCAGGTTTGTTTCACGGGCATACTGCGTGATACTGAGGTTTGGGATATGAATGATCCCTGTCACCCAGGTAGTGAGTATAGTACCCAAGAGTTTTTCAACCCTTGCTCCCCTCCCTCTAGTAGGCACTACCTTTATATCCATGAGTATCCCTCCTTCCCTCCCTAGTCTAGTAGCCCCAACTTTATATCTATGAGTAACCAGTATTTAGCTTCCACCTGTAAGTGAGACCATGCAGAATCTGGTTTTCTGTTCCTGGGTTAATTCACTGAGGATAATGGCCTTCAGCTCCCTCCTTGTGGCTAGCAAAAACATGATTTCTTTTTTTTTTTTTTTGAGTGCATAGGCTATGGACTTCCATCTGAAGTTCCTCCAGAAACTCTCACACACTGGAAACGAGAGCTCTGCAGGTAGACCAGTATCAGGAGGGTCCATAACCTCATTTAAAGAGAGAACTGCCTAACTCCATGTAAGTTCATGGCAAAACATCCTGGCTCTGGAGACTACCAAACTAGCTTCCAATTTAAAAACCCACCCAGGACGCTTATTAACATTGTTGGCATTTGAATATGCTATAGCAGTTTCTGAAGCACTTCAAAAGAACAGGCCAGTATGAGTATCTCAAAACAAATTGATAAAAGAACACTATAAAAAAGCAATCCTGTGAAAATTGTGAAAAAATTTCAGCTTCCTAATCAAATGAACAGAGGTAGTCTTAAGCAATAAGACAATGAGGTTGAAATATATGCCTAATGTATTTGAGGAACACATGCAACCTCTTGTAGAGATTACCATTTAAAAATTCAGAGTTCACTCTTTTCTGATCTGGAAAGGTAACTTGTAGAAAAAGAATATTCATGCTCATTCCAAAGTCTTCCATTTCCTATATTCTCCTTCCTTTAAGAAATCACTCTACTGAAATTTGAACATCTGTCCCTTTCTTGGAGAAAAATTAAGAAAAGGATAAAACTCATTATAGATATACCATAAGCTTTATCAAATACCCATAGTGATTTGATATGCCTAATTAAAAAAAATTCAGAAATGTTTGTCAAATATTTTTAGATTTCAAAGAATGGTAGAATTTAAATAACTAGCACAAATACCAAATACCAGAAGTAAAGCCTTTGGCACTAATCCAAAAATACTAAATTGCAAGTAAAACCATAAATATGATAGCAAATTTGAAATAAATTCATTCAATTTCAAAATAACAATAAAGCATTTGAGAAATTCTTAACAATAAAACAAGAAAATTATAAACAATGGACACAATTCATGCCTTAAAGAACAATCTATTCCTAATAGCCACAATTAATGAAAAATTCATTTCTCAAAAAGCTGTTATAGATTTAGTCACATAATGCTATAATAAATATTGATGATAGTGAATTTTAAAACGTGCCAAATACTTTATTATGAACAAATATAATACTCCATTTTATACTGCTGAAACTAAGAGTAAATCAATCCAAACATGTAAATCTCCTGATTTTACTTACCAATAACTGTTTTTGGTCTTTCTTGGCATCCTGGTAAGAGGAGGATCCAGACATCCAAGATGGTAATGTAGTTTACAGGTATCACACAACAAAAGAAGATGCTGATCATGGTTCTTCTTACAAATCCCACAACTTTTAATAAAGGCAGCAAATAAAGATTTCAATAATTATCAAAGTGAAATGCAGTTTACTTACAGCATATTTTTCAAATTATAAAATTTCATCTTGATTTAACTTAATATTTCTTCTGTTGAGATAGACAATTTCTTTCACAGCCCATCTTTTTACAATGTCAGTAACTGTTAGTTCTAAATACTTTTGAGAATGTTAAAAATAGCGTGGATCTGGTATAAATTTAAATATTACTAGAGACAAACCTTCTAAAGAATTATATGTATAAGGTATTTAGCCTCAACATCATATTCATTTTCATTTTAATTATCACATAAAACCCATTTCACATTAGTTCACTTTTTCTCTAGACACATAAATTACAAAACAAAGTAATTTTCCAATTTTCTAAAACTACAAAAAAATTACTTCACAAACAGAATGTAGTTTATTTCCTACCATTAGCTGTAAACCTTTCAAAGAGTTTTCAACATGTAGATATAAGTAATACATGAGTCTCCTTTTTAATATCGGATTTTGAGTCTTAAACATATACCAATTAAATTCAAAAATAAAAAAAGAAAAACACACAAACTGTACATATACACACACACACACACACACACACCCCAATTGATAGTTATTGCAAAGATTGCAGAGTTTTGTGATTGTTACTATTATTTTAGAATTTTTTGGTTTGCTTCTCAGAAGTCTAACTTCTCTTGTGCAAAAAGGCAATTTAACCATACCTACGTACATAAGTACCATTACCTGAAAATCTAAAGCATATTTATATTGAGAATATGCAGAAAGCAATGATAGTTTGGCTTTTTTTTTTTTAATACTCCTAGAAAAAAAGTTGTACACACACACATTTAAAAAGCCTAAATAAATAAATAAATAACTTGTGCCTGGTCTCAGTAAAAAAGGAAAATCACTTAAAATATATTCTGAAACAAAAATGAATTGTAGTCATAAAAGTCAGAAGCATAGTGATAACATCTGATAGTTCCAAATGAACCAACAGTGCTTTCTGAAAAAGCTGGCCTAAGAATATGCTAATGTTCACATTGCATATTAAGACAATGTGGGCTTTTCCCACATTTCAAGGAAGTTGTTAGCTATTACTTGCAGAGGGAGCCTCCAACAAAAAAAACAAAAGTAGTTATGGAGACTGATATTGCTGTTATTGCTACTATTTCTGAGAAAAAGGTTTTGAGAAGAATATTTATGTATTTACACATCCATAACATATATATAAGTATATACATAGATACATATATATACACATATACATACACACGCAAAAACACCAGCATCTTCTAAACTTCTCTCACTTCATCAATTTAAATTATGCAGGAAAAAGTGAGATCGCAACCTATTTATTTATAGAAAGAAGTCCTTACTACAATAAAATTACTGTAATGGTTAACACTAAAAATACTGAGCAAAGAAATTAAAAAACAAAAATACTTAGGCAAACAAAGTGACTGCAACTGAGCAGCAAGAGAAAGAAGTGTAGAAACTCAAATCTAAAACTTATCTTCATTATCCACTATCTACAAAGGTAAAAGAGTCATTCTCTGTAAGTATATGATAACCATCACTAAATAAAACAGGAACCCTACAATTGATTCAAGTAAAATAAAGTATAAATACTCATCTGTTATATTATTTTAATTATGTAAGACAATAATCATAATATTATCTACAGTAATATTCCAATTCCCCAAAGAGAACTGCTCATTTCCATAGAGTTTAGGCAGACATATCTGCCTAAACTTAAAGGATACAAAAAGTCATTTATCTTATTAAAACAGCAACAAAAATCTCTATCATTCAAACTGGAATGCACCTTTGATAAAATGAACTTCAAATGCACTTAAATTAAATTCGGGTATGGACATAATTCATTCTCAAATATTTACAGTATCTTCTTTCTGATAAGTATCAGTTAAAAAAAATACACAGTATTATTCTATCATAATTAATTTCGTTACTTGCCTATAAAGTACTGCAGGAAGAGTAGATGTCTTTTGGGTGCCTCCTTCTTTTTTACTTGGTTTTCTCTCCTTGGGTGCTCGCAAAATTGCCGGTATATTCAACTTCTATTGATTTGAACAAATGTAGTATATACGGTTTTAAGGAAGAAATAAAAGCAACATTTTCCTCTAATTGCCACTCAAGCCAACTAAATATAGTAGGATTATTAGGGGAAAATCTGCTTTACGAGTTATTACATTGGCAAAAAGGATTAAAGTGAGCTTTTTTCTAATAGTTATATTTCCATTAGAAATCTGTAATTACAGACTTTCATCAATTTTCAGTGGTAAACTAAAACATTATGAAAATTAAACTACTTCAGCTTTCAAAGACAAAGACACATATGTAGGAGGTTTAAAAAAAATAACACAGTACACTTGACAAAAAGAATATTGAGGCCATTTATTTTCTTCAGCACACCAGCTATACTGGTGCTCCATAGGTTAATTAGAAAAATTATCTTATTGGACCGAACTCTCCAACCAAACAAGTGAGATTCCTTTGGGTTTCTACTAATCTGTAGTATGCTGGCTTCTCAGACAGCAACCATCTATCAAAGTCACTTCTCAATGGCCTAGTGGGCCCACATCTGTCCAACCAACTGAAAAAAAGTATCATACAAACAATATAAATGAATTCTACTTCTGCTGTGTATTTTACATTTGCAAAAGGAAATTTGCAAACCTCTGTTAAAAGTCTTTTAATAAATGAAAACGCCTTTTATAGCAGATAATATTTTACACTAAACAGGAGATTCTTATGAGAGAAACTTGCAAATCAAGCCAAAAGATAATGCTAGCTAGGCAAATAAACTAAAACCTTATATTCAACATTAACTCTCTAAATATTAAGTATAAAATACCACAATCTTCCAAAAATCCATCAACCAACCTATTAACAGGAACAAAGGCTGATCCTTCCAGAGGCAACTACTAATTCTCACCTCTTAAAATATTCTTTATGATATAAGCCACAGGCATTCTCTGATCACATAAAGCATCTTCAAAGCTAGTATGGCAAAGTACAAATCAGTATGTATCACTTCATAAAATATCTATACAAGTTGTATGATGAATTTGACTCTCCATAAACATCTAAAACAAGTGTGATAAAAAAAAATCTGTTCTTTGAAAAGCGCCTTCGCAAATAAAACTACTTATTTATGTGAAAGGACCACTAACAGTGGGTCTCCATCATCCTTAACAAATAATAAAAAAAATTATTTGTAAAAAATCTTAATTTATCAATTATATACACAGTACTAAAAAAGGCATTCAAAGAAATCCACCTAACAATAATATTCTTTCAACACCAAAAACTTTAATAGACTAACGGTATTCATGAATAAAGTTTTTTTTTCTTTTTTAGTAACTACGATCAAAGCTACTGTTGAAGGGGAAAAAAAGCATTTTAACATTAAATTTGCACACAAGATAGCTGTTGAAACAACCAAATTAAACTAGAGGTTCTCAGTAGGCAGCTTCCAATGCTCTAGATGTGTTTCAAGCAGAAATCATTATCCCAAAGGATTAGGCCCTGATCAAACAGAATTCTTCAATTAGTAAAGCGACAGTTGTATCCAAAATCTATTCTTCGAAAATCATATAGAGAGCAAGAACTGAAGGAGATGGCAATTGGAAAGAAACTAACCTGCCCTGTGATTCTGCCTAGTAAGGCCCATATTCCTTGTCCTTCACTTCGAAGTTTTCCATTCAGGTTTTGTAGTTCTTCTAAAGATTCGCATAACTACAAAGTAAGTCAAATTAGTAAACTTCATTAAAATATCTGACAATTTAAGTAATTTATCAATAAATATCCAAGAATATCTACTGCATTTCTATTCTCTCTCTCTCTCTCTCTCTCTCTCTCTCTCTCTCTATATATATATATATATATATAGTTTTGTTTTGTTTAAGACAGAGTCTCACTCTGTCTCCAGGCTACAGTGTAGTGGCATGATCTCGGCTCACTACAACCTCTGCCTCCGGGGTTCAAACTATTCTCCTGCCTCATCCTCCCGAGTAGCGGGGACTACAGGCGTGCCTCACCACACCCAGTTAATTCTTGGATTTTTAGTAGAGATGGGGTTTCACCATGTTGGCCAGGATGGTCTCCATCTCTTGACCTTGTTATTCACCCGCCTCAGCCTCCAAAGTACTGGGATTACAGGCGTGAGCCACTGCGCCCAGCCTCCATATATTTTTAATATATTCAAGCCACAATACCACTGAGAGACAAGGCTATCCAATTACTCAGCAGTATTTGCTACTGTAAGCATTTTGTTTTCTGCTGTTAACAATGATTACGTTTATACCTTCTATTATAGTTTGCTATATAACATCACAGACATTCTGCTAATTAATCCTTATGACTCTATCAAGATGTATTTCTACTACTTCCCCAATGACAAAAACTAAGGATCATAGAGTTTTTGTGAGTTGGCCAAGATCACAGAACTAGCAAGAATCCCCAGGTCCTCTGAATCTAATTCCAAGTACTCTTTTTACTACACAGTGTAGCTTATTATTGGAAACTTACTACCTAGTAATATTTTATGACTTAAAATGTTTTCTAACAATAAGTCAGTACTTGTTTTACGTGCTCAAGTTATACTTGGCATAACATTTTTACCACATTGTGCTTTTGTAAGATATTTCTTCTTGATCTTTCTCATCTTTAGGATGAAGAGGTACAAGAAAATTCAAATTCGGAAATTTTTTTATCCAAATATTAAAATATAATTCAAGATAATAATAATAAGGAAAAGTTTCTAAACTTTCTACAAACTTAGAAAGTAAAGCTCTATAGTAACGTTTATTGGTTAGAAATAAAAGAATAGAGTCAGATGAGTTGGCCTCACACCCCCATTCTGTGACTTGACTACTTGTGTGAACCTGGGCAAATTATTTAACCTCTTCAGGATTCAGTTTCCATTGAAAATGGAAGCAATGATTATAACCTACATGTTAAGGTGGGAATTAAATGAGGTAATGCATGTAAAGAGATCATAACTATGCCTGGCACATGAAGTACTCAGTAAGAGACAGCAATGATAATGAAGCTAATGAGGAGTAGCAGCTATAGGGAAGAGCCTAAGAGCTCCATTAGAATTTTAAAATAACACATAAAAAATGCCATACAATCACAAAAAAAATCATCAGTCCGATCTGTATTATGTTGCATATTTTGTAGCCAACTTACCTTATTATATTCCACATGAAGCTTTTCTTGCTCATTCTCTAATTTATCTTTTATATTTTTTTGTTCAGCCATATTTTCCTGAATTTGAATCATGCGCATATTTCTCTCTATTTAAATGAAATATCCAAATTTACTTTAGTATTAGAGCTGACATAGGAAGAAACTAGCCATAGAGATGACCACATTGATAAACCTACATAGTTTAAAACTTTTAAGTATATTCACAAATAAATGAACCTAGCATTTTGTAAAAACTCACAACATATGAGGAAAATAAACATCCCTCTATGATGTATGTAACATGGCTAATACATTTCTAAAAATTAACAGTATTACCAAATATTTTCATTAACAAATTATTCTCAGTAAAAATGTGCATGTATCAGTGTCTATACTGACCAAAATAATAATTCACAAAATCTGCAGTAAGAGCTGGTTGCTTATGTTTTCTCCTTCCATCCACGCTAGAACTAGTATCTGAATTGTCCACTGGAAAGATATCTGTACTGATCCCCATCAGTTCTGCTTTCCGCATAAGTTTACGAATAGCTGAAGCACTGCTGGTGAGTGGTCTGGGCAATTTTTCCCTTGGAACCCAGGCCTGGGGTCTGGTGGATCGAGCTAGCTCTGCTTTGGCACGATATTGCTGAAGTCGGGCATTGATCCTTGCCTATAAAAGAAATGTACTCAAATTTTAAAAGATAATAAAATGAAATATATTCCTTACAATTTTTACATTGATTTTTATTCCCATGTTTACAGAAAGATATTCAAAACTTCTTATATCAAGGCAAATTATACGTATGAATGATCCTTAAGGTATACTGTATAATTCTTGAGTTACAATAAACTAGATCTACCCCTAGTAACAATTGTCCTAACTTATAACCAGAATTTTGAGAAACTAATTTCGTTAAGCTGAAGTTTCTCTTAATAGCTGCTATTGTCTCCATAGATTTAATGTATATAAAATTATATTTTAAATACAGGCAAACTGACCAAATCCTCTGAATAGACTGAAACAAGATGTAGCAAATATATTGTACTGATAGAGTAATTTCCTCACAGCCACATTTTTCAATGTGAAATTGTACTTTATAAAGGACTGCTCTGTTGACTAAATGAGGAATACTGTATTCAGCCAAAAATTATACTCACTATTAACCTTAATCACAATCCACTTCCTAGACAACTAACCAAACTTCTTATTATACTTCAGATGTCACTGGAAAACACACATGAGATGTAAAATCCATACATAACCTTAAAAGAAAAACATATGGGTTTTGACATGAATCCTATACCTGTGCTTCTGGTGATAGCTGCTTCTCTCTCTCTTGCAAAGACATTTTACAATAGGACTGTAGAGCCAAGTAGTTTTTTCTCTTCCACTTTCTGTCTAATCTATCTGCATGTTGCTTACAATAAGCAAAGAATGGATCTGCTATATCCTATACAAAAAAAGCGGAGAAAAATAGTTAACATTTGTACTCCAAAGAGTCATAAAAAACATAATACAAAAGAATATTACTTCCTTTTCAAAGAATCTACTAGTGCTAGTTACATCTAATAAATTACAAAAATCATTTTTATACATAATGATAAAAATTACTGCTTCAGAAACTTGATCTTGCATGTCAACTTCAAATTACCAACAACTTTTTTTTAAGGGCTTGTGGGTTTAAAGATATTAAAATCAAATATATTGTATTATTTGGGTGTACTTATATAGCAGCCCTTCAATATCCATAGCAGATTGGTTCCAGGACCCCCCAATGATACCAAAATCTCTGTATGCTCAAGTGTCTTATGTTAAATGGTATGGTATTTGCATCTAGTCTACATACATTCTCTCACATATTTTAAGTAATCTCTACATTACTTATAATACCTAACGTACAAATGTATATGTTGTACAAATAGTTGTTATACTGTATTAGTTTTTTATTTATATTTTTTATTATGCTTTTTTTCCCCAAACATTTTCGATCTGCAGTTGGTTGAATCTAAGAATGTGAAATCCACGGACCATGAAGGGCTGGCTATATTTTTCAAAAGATCACTGTTTAAAACAAATAGGATTTTAATAATAAAATCCTAAAATTTTAACAATAAAATCCTATTAGGTAGAAATAAACATTAAAGTTATGCATACGTAGACTAATATTGCAAAACAACAATATTGGACTAGCCAACAAGGTAAATGTGGCATTTCCAACTGGCTAACAACGGACAGATTCTACAGAGGATAAAAACAGAATCAAGGGCCAGGAGTGGTGGCTCATGCCTGTAATCCCAGCATTTTGGGAGATCAAGGAAAGCAGATCACTTGAGGTTGGGAGTTCAAAACTAGCCTGGCCAATATGGCAAAACCCAGTCTCTACTAAAAGTACAAAAATTAGCCGAGCACAGTGGCATGCGCCTGTAATTCCAGCTACTCGGGAGGCTGAGGCAAGAGAATCACTTTAACAGAGGAGGCAGAAGTTGTAGTGAGCCAAGGTCGCACCACTGCACTCCAGCCTTGGTAATAAAGTGAGACTCTGTAAAAAAAAAAAAAAAAAAAAAACACAACAACAAACAAATAGAATTAAGAAGTCCAAGCCCTGTCAATTAAAAAATTTACATTATATCCTTTAACTCTTTCCGTAACTACTCAAATGGAATCACAGCTCTCTCATAGCCTAATAGTACATTTTTCATTCATAAAAAGTAGTGTACAAAAAAAAGGATTTATTCTATCAAAAACAACTTGTAAGGATGTAGTCCAAAGAAGTAATTTTCAATGTAATTGCTAAAAAACAACAAGCTGTTCATTCTTTATGTCTGTCCCAAGGATGAACAGTAAACATAAGCTATTAGTTTTTCTCTAAGTTATGTCAAAAGTGTCTCTTAGTAAAGCAGAGTTTTACAAGGCAAAGAGAAATGACACACTACCAAGGAAAGACATATAAGAATAGAAAGAAAAAAAAATCTAATATGTCCTTAGTATTAAAAAAAAAAAAGCATATGAGGCAATTCTGTAGTGTGGTATCTACAAATGTCACAGTATAGCACAGTGTATCACAGAATCTGGAGACACAAAAACCTGGATACAAATCTTGGCTCTACCATTTACTGGCTATGGGACTTCAAAAAATTGCTTAACATCTCTGGGCCTTAGATACCTCATCAGTAAAACAGGGTTTACTTATAATTACCTCATATAGCTTTAAAAATAAAATACAAAAAATTTAGGAGACTACATTAACACATACAAACATCTGCTTTCTTATGACATGCTCTAAATCTTGGTGACAGAGATGTTTAATGGAAATAAAGATTATACTGAACCTCAGCCCAAATGCCTAGATCTAGATAATTATTCTAGTGTTTCAAAGTAAATGAGGTTGAAATCGAGTTATTAGAGATAGGTCCATGCTTACATAGATCACTTAAGCATTTACACCAAAACTCTGGTCTAAGAAAAACATCAATACTTACTATGGCAGAAACTACTAACTGTCTTACCATTAGGACCAGAACCCTATGAGTTTTTACCCAGCACATGGCTACTCTCTAGAAACTATCTGATCCAGCCTCCTCACAGCTAGATATGGCCATGTGATTAAGTTCTGGCCAATGAGTTGTATGAAATTCCCACACCATGTACTTTAAAAGTAGCTGCCTACTCTTAACCTCCTCTTTCCTACTTCCAATGAGGTACAATCCAGTCAAAATGGTGATAAACCATCTTTGACTGTGTAGGACAGTGTAATAGACTAAAGAAAAGTGAAGCAAAAGGAAGGGAACTAATCCTGGAACCAAACTCCCCTCAGTATCCAGTCAGCCTGGAATCGTATATTAGAGTGAATTCAACTTCTTCCTCGTTTAAGCAACTCGTTACTTGGTTTTTTTAAACCAGTCAAAATACTATCCTAATTAATACATAGGTTGACGTGGAATATACCTTCAACCTGCTGAGAGAAATGGAGCTTTCAAGATCCTACTCCCAATGGAAAATGGAAAGAGAAAAACAGGTTTCTGAATATTTACCATGAAATAAGCACATGTGTTTTTTATATACTATCTCTTTAACCTTCACCACTACCACAGGAGGTGGGTTCTACCATTTTAATGACAATTTTATGGATAGAAAACCAAAAACCAGAGAGGTTAAGTTGCTGAACCAAGACCTATATCCAATATGTAAGGTCCATCTTCCATAACCACTACCTAACTGTCATCAGATTCATTTAAGGAGGTTACTAAAGCTGAACTCTGCAAATTCTGATTCAGCAGATCTAAGGCAAGGGCTTTAAATGCAAATGTCTTGAGAAGCAGTAACAAGCAATATAAATGGGTGAAGGAGACCTAAAAGATGCTAGAAAAATATAAGACAAAAATGAATGATGAGGGGCAGTTAGTAAATGGTGGGGCCTGTGAGAACATAGAGCCTGTGGCAAACTGGAATGCCCCATAAAGGCATTCAAATTCAAGGTTTTCTTTTTTAACCCTACTTCTAACCAACAAAATACAACTATGGATTAAGTCTAACTTGTGGGCTTCTAGATGGCATGATTTGGTCTAGAATCTTAAAATACTTTTTTTTTTTAAACAAAACTCCCTGGGTAAAACTGACATAGCAGATCAAAGTTATATAAATTGAAAGAAGACACTTCAGTCTTATACATGAGAAACACCTCGCACTTGTAAAAACAGTATATTTGAAGAACGTACATATGCTTTATTGGTATCTTAATAATAAAATCGATGTGTTTACTGAAACCAGAAACATTTAAATACAATAATAACCTAATGGCATAACAAACTTACCTTTTTAATTATGCACTATCAATATTCTTATCTACCCCACAGATATTTTCATTCAAGTTCAGAATGAAACCCTGGGCTCAGCATCCTCCTGCCTCAACCTCCAGAGCAGTTAGGACTATAGGCACACACCACCACATTTGGCTAATTTTTACATTTTTTGTAGAGACAGACTCTTGCTATGTTGCCCAGGCTCATCTCAAAATCCTGGCCTCAAGAGATCCTCCTTGGCTTGGCCTCTCACTCAAAGCATGGGGATTACAGGTGTGTGCCACTGCACCTGGTTTTATGTTGTTTCAAATATAATTTTCTATATAACAGAGTATAGCAATGTCCAATAGTACCAAATTATACCTTAATTACAGAAGAAACTACCATGTGGCTTACTTGGACTATAAGCAACTTTAGACTATATAATGTAAAACATAGTAACATAAGTTTTAGTCAGCATAACTGAGCCTGTGCAATAGCTCGGGTTTTTTTAAAATTTATTTATTTAAACTTTTTAGAGGTAGGGTCTCTCTCTGTTCCCCAGGCTGAGTGCAGTGGTAAGAACATAGCTCAATGCGGCCTTGAATTCCTGGGTATATGTGATCCTCCTGCCTCAGCCTTTCCAGTAGCTGGACTACAAGTACCATCACACCCAGCTAATTTTTTTTTTTTTTGGAGATGGGGTCTTGCTATGTTGTCCAAGCTGGTCTCAAACTCCTGGCCTTCAAGCAATCCTCTGGCCTTGGCCTCCCAAAGTGTTGGGATTACAGGCATAAGCCACTGTACCCAGCCCTACAGCTCAGTTTTAAAAACAAGATGTTATATCATAACATGGTTTTAAATATCCTTCTAATAAAGCATGTTGTGTCACAACATGCTTTGATTATTCTAAATAAATCTGGAATATCCACAAAGAAGATGAAAAGGAACAGAAACTTCATATGGATTCTCACCAATGAGATAAAGCACTATGTCAGAAAGCTATAAAAAGTCATAAAAAATACAGAAAGGTATACAATGTCATTAGATGAAACTGAGATGTTTATTCTATTTTTCAACTTTTTTTTACAGCCTATATAAAACAACCACGAAAAAGTAGTAAATTCAACTTGATATAGTCTTTTAAAAAGTTTCCTAGAATGCCTAAAGAGTATAAAATGGAAATAAAAGGCAAGATATGCTCACAAACATAGATCTATTTTAGTTTAAAATGTGTTTCTGAATTTTAAAAGCTATTACATTACGTAAATCTTCACATACACAAGTACAACCATCTAGAAATAGAGAAGACCTTCATTTTAACAGAATGGTTACTGTCAAATGCAAACTTCATTAATATTGATTCATTTAATATCCTGGGTTTTGAAACATTGTTCAGAAAACATTTAGAATTTTCTAATTCTCTGTTTATAACAAGAAACCAGGAACATATATATGTAAATATGCTTAAGTCATTTCCCTCCAGAACAACAGCACACTGAGTAAGGTAGTGAATAGGGAGAAAAGTTCCACTTTATTATTCCAGTTATCCAGGGCTCTCACCTAATTAATCAAGAGACACGGCAAGGCAAGGAAGATGCCTCAGGGCCAGTTCTCACATCCTGATGTATGTTTCCCTGTACATTTCCCAAAATTAGCTCACAGATAAGATACACAGACCACAAACTGTAAACTATTTAGCTTAATATTATATTTAGTTTCACTTAATCTGCATACATTTAGATGGGGATGTACTCTCCAAATCCCATAAACTCCATTACACCCCACTGTCCCATACGTGGCTGCTTCACACATTTTTGTTAATTAACTAGCTGCTATCTTGTCAAAAATGATGGTGTATGATGCTGTGCTAAGGAATCCAAACTACCATAGTAAAAAAGAAAGCTATCTACTAGCTACAAAGGAACCCTACTGACCGCAAAGCTCAAAGTTTTCCAGAAGTAGACAATTAACCTTTCCCTGTAGATTCCCTGATCTAAGTATTTACCTAGTATGTATCTGGTCCTCTAAGTCTTACCTGTATTGCCCTCTTGTACTTCTGTCCACCATCCTGAATTGTAGCTACGAGGAATCCATACCACCCTATGTAAAATTATAACTCTGTGTCTACCTAGTAGCTGAGAAGATGCTCACTGTTCATCCAGTAGCCTTCATCAAAGTACAACTCCTCAAAATCAAGAGACCGTAACAGCTATATAAATGAAGAGACTAGAACAGCTGTATCTATCAAAAACAGCTACATGTATGAAAAATACAACTCCTGTAAGATCTGTTTATTCATAAAATACATCCTTCAAATTGTTTTCTACAAATTTTCTTCAGAGTATCTTTGCTTATTTTCTGGAAATGAAATAAATGGACTAAGATAAAATCCCAGTACAACAAACAAATTTATCCAATGAAAGAAAGAAAAAAAAACAAGGAGAGGCTTAGATTGCTACCAAAAAGCCATCATGAATATACAATAAAAATTACTAAATAAATACACATTACTATATGAGCTTAAAGAATCAACTGAACCTGCTCACAATTCCTTAACATTATTAAAAATTACTGAGGACTCTAAAGAGTTTATGTGAGTTATATTTTAGACAGTTACCATAAGTGAGTTATATTTTAGAAAGTCACACATTAAAAATTAAAATTGGAATTTTTTTGCAACATTCATTAATTTAATTTAAATAACGGGCCCATTACAGAAGTATACTCTTCTACTAAAATAAATACAATTCACACACACAAAAAAATTTAGTGATGAGAGTGGCACTGTCTTACATTTTTGCAAATATCTTTAATGCCTAGATAACAGACATCAAAAAAAAGGTAGCTGGATTCTCAAAATTGTTTCTATATTCAATGGGTTCAACTGTTCTACTGTATGTAATCTCTGGAAGTTTCCACTAATACTTGTGAAAGAACAGAGTTCAGAAAAGTAAGCAACATTTTTATAGTGTAATGAAAATAGTTTTAAATTCAGACTACTTGTACGAATCTTAACAAGTCCCCAAACACTGAAAACAACTGACTGTTTAATGTAAAGACAATGGATCCGAAAGGAATATTATGGAATTAAAAATAACAGTAAAAAGATAGTAACAGAGATACTGAAGACACAGTAATGATTTTACTTAAAGAAATATAGAGCAAGGTTACTCAAATAGTTTCAGATTCTCATATAAAATATGCTATTTTTTAAACTATAATTGATGAGACTGAAATGTTGACATTTTAATGATTTAAGACAACTTGGATTTTCTTTCATTTTATCTGTCAGATCTCACTATAAAAATTTTAATATTTTCCAAATGTCTGACTAGCTTTAAGACTGACAAAACTCAAAGATATTTACTCTTAAAGTTTTACAACAGTGATCTTGGCAACAACTTTAAGAATAAATGTTAAAATTTCTTTTATTATTTATACCTGTTACAGGATAATAGAATCAAAAGATGTCTTGTGAACATGTTCAACAACTATGGGTTTAAATAAACCTACCTCTTCTGCTGCTGCCTCTGAAAGCAGGCCTTCCTTCTGAGCACAGGTCACATGGAAATAGGCTCTGCACATCCCTGCATCACAGCTAATGCAAACTCCAGTTCTAGCAAAGCGAGGGTCTTCACAAAAGCTACACTCCTACAACAAAGTAACAGAAAAATTCTCAAAGCAAACATTTCCAGACTAAAGACTGCATTCTCTTACAAAGAATTCACTAAATATTAAAATGCTAAATAGAAACAGTGACCCAATTATGTACCAATACAAACAATAATCATAAGCAAGCCAAGAGTTTACATGAAAAAAGGTAATTTTACCTGTATGGTTCTAATAAATCAAAATTCAACTAATTTAATGATAATAAATAATTATACAACCATAATTAAAATTATTCGAGGACTTACTATGTGCCAGTCACTATTCTAAGCTCTATACACATACAGACAGTCCCCAGTTTACAATGGCACCACTGCTAATTTTTTGACTTTACAATGTTGCAAAAGCGACACGCACTCAGCAGAAACCACACTTTCAGTACCCATACAACCATTCTGTTTTCCATTTTCAGTACAGTATTCAATAAATTACATGAGATAGTTAACATTTTATTATAAAATAAAGTTTTGTGTTAAATGACTATGTTCAAGTGTAGACTAACGTAAGTGTGCCAAGCACATTTAACGTAGGCTGCACTAAGCTATGCTCAGTAGGTTAGGTGTACTAAATTAACTTTAACTTAAAATATTTTGAACTTACAATGGATTTATCAGGATGTCAACTCATTACAAGTCAAGGACTATATGTATAGATATACATAATCATTAAATACAACTACCATGAAGAAGAGGTACTGTAACTATTCTCATTTTGTACATGAGAAAACTGAGGTAAAGACAAAAAAAATCTGCTTGCCAAAAATAACAAAGAAAGTAAATGAAAGGCTTCAAACCAGGACGGTCTTACCTTAAACCCATCATTAAGCTACACTAATTCTTAAACAATTATAAAATTGCTGGGTAAATAAAACAAGAGACCAAAGAAAATCCAACAAATAATCTAGGCATTGCAACCTAGAAATCATATATGTTTTAAACATCTTTAAGACAACTAAAAGTAATTTGAGGTAAACAATTCAGTGCAACTGGTAGTGATATATAATACAGCCAATTATTTACATTCTTTTCTGTATAAAAAGGGAAAATTTGTAAAACCAAGGTATTAACTGCTGAAATTACTCCAAATCCTCTCAGATTTATCTTTTTATTCTTTTAACTATCTCTTAAAAGGGTGGAAAAGCTAGTCTAAAAATTTAAACAGCTCTGGTAACAGAAATCTTCATAAAAGAAAAACATTAAATTATGAAAGACTGACAGTGGACAATTAAAAAATTGTTTAAGTATTCAAAGTGAACTACAAAAAAGGAAACAAATAAAAGGAAAATCAAAAAATTTCAGTAGTCAAAACCTGACACTCTACTGCCTAGTTAAAAGAATTTCGTCAGTAACAGTAGAACATAGACGGTATAATATACTGGCAAACAGCAATCTAAATATGAGATTAACAGAGAGAGAAACAAATTAAATTATTTAAAGGATGTCAACACTGTGAACAGAGACATATTGTTTAGGATAATTCTCTGAGTGGGTAATTTCATGTAATATGTTAAAATTGCACAAGGAATTTCAGACTGAATACAAGGAAAAATTTCCTGACAGTCATATTAGGTCATAAAACAATCTATCAAATACAACAGAATCTTCCTCAATTGCCTGAATCATTTAAAATGCTGGTGAACTCAGCAACTGAGAACACAGAGGGAGAACATAATTCAGACTGGAAAATGAGTAGACAGTGTGGTCTAGAAGGCTATCCCAGTCATAATTCACAACACTGTATCTGATTTTGCAAAGGAGTCAGAGAGTACCTAATTTTCAACTCCATTTCCCAGTGATATTTTCATAAAGCAAAATAAACAAGAGGAAATTAGCCTGGACCTGTTTCTGTACATGGAAGCTTACACAAGTGAAATTTAATTTAGAAAAATTCCTTGTAATAGACCCAATTTTAAAAAACAAAACAAAAAAATCAAAAACAAGCTTCAACCAACCACAACAGCCAACTAGACATTAGACAATGTAACTGGAAACTTTCTACTAATCGTACCTGAATATAGAAAAAAAATACACAGCTGTAGCCAATTAAGTAATTTCTTTACATTGGTTCCACATTCAGCCAATAAAAGCCCACTGCTCAAGCTATTAAAGTGGACATCTCTTTTTTTTTTGAGACAGAGTCTCACTCTGTCACCAGGCTGGAGTGCAGTGGCACAATCTCAGCTCACTGGAATCTCTGCCTCCTGGGTTCAAGCAATTCTCTTGACGCAGCCTCCCGAGTAGCTGAGACTACAGGTGCCTACCACCATGCCCAGCCAATTTTTATATTTTTAGTAGAGACGGGATTTCACCATGTTGGCAAGGATGGTCTCGATCTCTTGACCTCGTAATCTCCCCACCTTTACCTTACAAAGTGTTGGGATTACAGGCATAAGCCACGGTACCCAGCCAAGTGAACATCTCTGAACCTTTTCTAGTTGTAAGTGCTGCCTGATAAATACTATCTGTTAATGCTCAAACAACGTCTGTTAAATTTACAGGGATATATCAGAGATAATGCAAGTTCAGCTCCAGACCACTGTAATAAAATGAGTGTCACAATAAAACAAGTCATAAGAATATTTTAGTTTCTCCATGCATTTTCAAGTTAGGTTTACACTATCTGTGATCTAATAACATCAGGTATTTTTAAAATGTATGTACATTAATTTAAAAATACTCTTTTGCTAAAAAATGCTAATCACCTGAGCCTTCAGCAAGTCATAATCTTTTTGCTGGTGAAAGATGTTGCTTTGATGTGGATGGCCACTGACTGATGGGGGTGGTGGTTGCTGAAAGTCAGGGTGGCTGTCACAATTTCTTTTCTTTTTTTGTTTTTCTTTTGTCTTTTTAGATGGAGTCTCACTCTGTCACCAGGCTGGAGTGCAGTGGCACAATCTCAGCTCACTGCAACTTCTGCCTCCCAGGTTCAATCAATTCTCCTGCCTCAGCCTCCCAAGTAGTTGGGATTACAGGTGTGTACTACCACGCCCAGCAAATTTTTGTATTTTTAGTAGAGACGGGGTTTTGCCATGTTGGCCAGTCTGATCTCTAACTCCTGACCTCAGGTGATCTGCCCACCTCAGCCTCCTAAAGTGTTGGGATTACAGGTGTGAGTCACCGTGCCTGGCACGGCAATTTCTTAAAATAAAACAACAATGAAGTTTGCTGCAAAGATTCTTTCTTCCTTTTATGAAAGATTTCTTTGTTGCATGTGATGCTGTTTGACAGCATTTTACCAAGGGTAGAACTTCCTTCAAAACTGGAGTCAATCCTCTCAAACCTTCCGCTACTTAATTGGTACAGTTTATGTAATATCCCAAGTCTTTTCCTGTAATTTCAACGATGTTCACAGCATCTTTACCAGGAGTAGACTCAAGAAACCACTTTCTTCATTCATCCATGAGAAGTAACTCCTCATCTGTTCAAATTTTATCATGAGATTGTAGCAATCCAGTCATCTCTGGCTACACTTCTAATTCCAGTTCTCTTGCTATTTCTACCACATCAGCAGTGACTTCCTCCACTGAAGTCTTCCATCCCTCAAAGGTATCCATGAGGGCTGCAATCAACTTCTTCCAAACTCCTGTTAATATGGATATTTGACTTCCTCCCAAGAATCACAACTATTCTTAATGACATCTAGAAAAGTGAGTCCTTTCTAGAAGGTTTTCAATTTAGTTTCCCCACATCAATCAGAGGAATCACTATGTATGGCAGCTATAGCCTTATGAAATGTATTGCTTAAACAGTAAGACTTTAAAGTCTAAGTGACTTCTTGATCCATGAGCTTCAGAATGGCTGTCACGACAGCAGGCATGAAAACACATTAATCTCCTTGTACTTCATCAGAACTCTTGGGTGACAGGTGCACTGTCAATAAGCAGTAATCTTTTGAAAGGAATCCTTTTTTCTGAGCAGTAGGTCTCAACAAGGGGCTTAAAATATTCAGTAAAATATGCTGTACACAGATGTGCTGTCATCCACGCTTTGTTCTTCCATTTACAGAGCACAGGCAGAGTAGATTTAACATAATTCTTAAGGGCTCTATGATTTTCACACAATAGAAAAGGAGCACTGGCTTCAACTTAAACTCACCAGTTGCACGGGCCCCTAAAGAAGAGAGACAGCCTGCCCTTTGAAGCCAGAAAGTGACTTCTCCTCTCTAGCTATGGAAGTCCTAGATGGCATATTCTTCCAAAAGAAGGCTGTTTTACCTACATTGAAAATCTTTGCTGAGCATAGCAATCTTCATCACTTGTCTTAGCTAAAAAATCTGGATAACTTGCTGCAGCTTCTCCATCACTACCTGATACATCATCTTCATCTTTTATATTACAGAGATGTCTTCTTTCCTTAAACCTCATGAACCAATCTCTGCTACCTTCCAACTTTTCTTGTGAAGCTTCCTCACCTCTCTCAGGCTTCACAATATTCAACAGTTAGGGCCATGCTCTAGCTTAAGGGAATGTTGTGGCTGCTTGATCTATCCAGACTACTAAAATTTTCTCCGCATCAGCAACAAGACTGTTTTACTTTCTTAACATTCATGTGTTTGCTGGAGCAGCACTTTTAATTTCCTTCAATAACTTTTCCTTTGCATTGACATATTGGCTATTTGGCTGAAGAGGCCCAGCTTTTGGCCTAGCTAGGCTTTTGACATGCCTTCTTCGTTAAGCTTAATCATTTCTAGCTTTTAATTTAAAGTGAGAAATGTATGACTATTCCTTTCACTTGAACACTTATAAGTCATTGTAAAATTATTATTTGGCCAAATTTCTTTTTCTTTTTTTTTGAGACGGAGTCTCACTTTGTTGCCCAGGCCGGAGTGCTGTGGCGCGATCACAGCTCACTGCAACCTCCACCTTCCAGGTTCAAGTGATTCTCCTGCCTCAGCCTCATGAGTAGTTGAGATTACAGGCAGGCACCACCATACTCAGTTAATTTTTTGTATTTTTAGGAGAGATGGGGTTTCACCATGTTGGCCACGCTGGTCTCAAACTCCTGACCTCAGGTGATCTGCCCACCTCGGCCTCCAAAAGTGCTGGGATAACAGGTGTGAGCCCCCACACCCACCCCTAATTAGCCAAATTTCAATATCATTGTGTCTCAGTGAACAGAGAGGCCCCCAAGTCAGAAAGAAAGATAGGGGAACACTAGGTTGGTGAAGCAGTCAGAGCACACATAACATTTATTAAATAAGTTCACCATCTTAAAAGAGTGTGTTAACAGCACCACAAAACAATTACAATAACAGCATCAAAGATCACTTCTAATATTCTTTTTCATAATTTTGACAAATTCCACTTCAAAAGTAAAGTCAGAAATTAGGCTTATATTTGATCCAACTAATTGTAAATACAGTTTTGGTCTACATATAAGGCATAGTGAACTGTGCCAGGGAAATGGTAGTAGTACCAAGTATCATTTTACCTTATACATGACTCTAAATTAAGAATGTATAGGAAAATTTATACATTATTGGCTTTTTAGGAAAACTACTATCAATAATAAATGATTTAGTGCTAAATGGAATAATTCCTAGCAAGCATTTCTGCAGTCAACAATAATACGAATAAAAAGCCATGTAAAGTAACAAGTAAAAACTTTCTCTTTTAAGCAATCAAAAATGCTGTGTCTTACCTTGGCACCGTACTTGGAATAGTTCATTTCCGTTAGTGTTACTGGTCGTAATTTGTCAATATCTCCAAAAGCTACTCCAGGAACATACAGGGCACAAACAATATGAACCCATCTAAGGAGAGAAGATACGATTTTTCTATCAAATATTTTCATAAAATTCTGACACAAAAAACAAATATATAAAACACATGCCATCTCAAAATACTGAGAGAATTCTGTGATCAAATGTTAAAATCTCCTAATCTCAGGCACATCATTAAAAAATACCAAACACCTACAGAATAACATTTAGTTACAAAAAAGGGGACTGAGGAGGGAGATCCAAGATGGCCTATTAGGAGCAGCTCAGGATTGCAGCTCCCAGCAAAAGCACAGAGGCTGAGTGGACGCTGCATTTCCAGACGGATTTTTACTGCCCACAGACCAGGAGATTCCCAGGCAGAGGAGCCCCAAGGGTTGCCAGCGCAGCTGTTTTGGCCGGCGCAGCTGTTTTGGCCGGCATGGCTGTTTTGGCCAGCAGCTTGTTTTGGCCAGCACTGCGGTTCTCTGCACAAAATACAACGGTCTGGGCGCCGTTTTAGCTGGCGATTGGAGCTCCTGGGATAGAGAGTCACCCATTCAACTGATTAAAAAAAAGGGGACTGAAACAGGGAACCAGGCCAGGAGATTCCCAGGCAAAAACAGCACCACGAATCTCAGTGCAGCTGTTTCAGCCAGCACAGTGGGTCGCTGCACAGGAAATCACACAGATCCTGGCGCCTTTTCAACAGGTGACTGGAACACCTGGGACACAGAGTCACCTGTTCAACTCAAAAAAAAGGGCTCTGAGGCAAGGAGCCAGGTGATCAGGCTCAGCCGGTCCCACCCCCACAAAAAAACAGCAATCTGAAATGCTCTGGATAGAGATTCACAGCAAGTGCAGCTGAACCCAGAACAGTCCAGCTCTGTGGGCGAGGGGCGTCCGCCATTACCGAGGCAGTCCACCACTACGGAAGTAATTACCGAGGCAGTCCACCACTACGGAAGTAGTCCACCATTGCTGAGGCAGCCCCCCATTACAGAGAGAGTCTGCCATTATAGACATGGGCCGCCATTGCCAAGGCAGTTCTAACTATACCCGTAAAAACAGGACTGCAGGGAAGTTCACAGGGCAGCTGGGCGGAGCCCACAGCTGCTCAGCAAAGCCTCTACAGGCAGACTGTGACTAGGATGCCTCCTCGCTGGGCAGGGCAGCCCTGAAAAAAGGCTGCAGCACAACAGAAACTCATAAATAAAGCCCTAAATCCCCGGGACAGAGGACCTGGGAAAAAAAAATTGGCATTTATGAGTTCTGCTGCAGCAGACTTAAACGTACCTGCACAGCAGCTCTGAATAAACAACGGAGCTCACAGCTCAGCACGTGAGCTCCTACAAAGGACAGATTGTCTCCTCAAGCAGCTCCCTGACCCCTGTATATCCAAAGAGTCACCTCATAAAGGAGAGCTCAGACTGACATCTGGTGGGTATCCTTCTGGGACAAAGATAGCAGAAGAAGAAACTGGCAGCAACCCTTACTGTTCTGCAG
>CAUYLG010034856.1:0-69924 GCA_963573385.1 Cacajao melanocephalus | reverse complement strand
CATTTTTAGACTGCATTCTAGCCTGGGCAGTAGAACAAGAATCCTGTTCTCTCTCCCTCTTTTTCTTCCTCTTTCTTTCTCTCATACATTCTTTTTCTTTCTTTCTTTCACTCTCACTTTCTTTCTTCTCTTTTTCTTTCTTTCAAAAATAATAAAAAAAAAAAACTTCTGGAACTTATAGTAAAGTTGCAGGATAGAAGGTTCACGTATAAAAATCAATTGCTTTCCCATATACTAGCAATGCATAAGTGGAATTGAGAATTAAAACACAATACCGTTAAATTAGCACCACCAAAAATTAAATACTTAGGTGAAAATCTAAAAAAAATTGTAGAAGATCCATATGAAATCTAAAACTCTCTATTAAAAATATCTAAAGAGAATGAAATAAATGGAAACATATTTCATGTAAATAACCAGAAAGATAGGAAGATGTTAATGTGTTGATTTAATACAGACTCAATCAAAACCCTAGCAACTTATTTTGTGGCTATGGACAAACTGATTTTACTATTTATATGGAGAGGCAAAAGATCCAGAATAACTAACATAATATTGAAAAGGAGCAAAGTTGGAGAACTGACATTATCTGAGTTTAAGACTTACAGTAAAGCTACAATAATCAAAACAATGCATTATTAGTAAAAGCACAGACAAACAGATCAGTGGAACAGAATAAAGAGCCCAGAAAAAGCCCACATAAAAGTGGTCAAGGGATCTTTGACAAAGAAACAATGAAAATACAAATGGAATAATGATAGTCTTCAACAAATGGTGCTAGAATAACTGCACATCCACATGCAAAAAGTGAATTTAAATACAGACCTTATGGCGCCTTTCACAAAAATTAAGGTGAATTATAGATCTAAAACATAAAACTATAAAACTCCTAGAAAATAACATAGGAGAAAGAAAACCTTGATGATCTTGGGTAAGGCAATGACTCTTTAGATAAAAAGTCAAATATATGATTCATGAAAGAAATAACTAATAAGCTGGACTTCATGAAAATATAAAACTTCTGCTCTGTGAAATACAATGTCAAGAGAATGAAAAGACAAGTCACAGACTGGAAGAAAATATTTGCAACAAAAGATGCATCTGGTAAAGGATTGTTATCTAAAATATGCAAAAATCTCTTAGAACTCAACGATAAGAAAACAAACAACCCAATTTAAAAATGGGCAAAAGTCCTTAGTGGATAACTCACTAATGAAGATATTCAAAGTATATGAAATTAAGCATATGAAAAGATGTTCCACATCATCTGTCATCAGGGAATGCATATTAAATCAGTGAGAGACAACTACCTATCAACTAGAATGGCCAAAATCTTGAACACTGACAACATCAAATGCTCATGAGGATGTGAAGCAACAAGAACTCTCATTCACTGCTAGTGAGAATGCAGAATGGTATAGGCACTTTGGAAGACAGTTGGGAGGTTCTTACCAAACTAAACGTACATTTGCCATGTAAACAATGGAGCTCCCTGGTATTTACCAGAAATTATGCTCATTGGTAATTACTCAAAAAAGTTGAAAATTAATATCCACGCAAAAATCTTATAGCAGTTTTAGTCATAATTGCCAAAAACTTGGAAGCAACCAAGATGTCCTTCAGTAGGTGAATGAATAAACTGTGGTACAACCAGACAACGGAATATTTTCCGTGCTAAAAAGAAATGAACTATTTAGCCATGAAAAGACATGGAGGAAACTTAAATGCATATTACTAAGTAAAATCAGCTGATCTGAAAAATGCTACATACTTTATGATTCCAATTATATGACATTCTGGAAAAGGCAAAACTATGGAGACAGTAAAAAGATCAATGGTTGTTAGAGGTTGGGGGGGGTGAGGATAAATAGGTGGAGCATGAAGGATATTTAGGGCAGTGAAACAATTCTGCATGATACTATGATGGTGAATATATGTCATTGTACATCTGTCTAAACCCATGAAACGTACAACACCAGGAGTGAACCCTAATGCAAACTATGGACTTTGGGGAATAATGTTTCAGTGTAGGTTCATTGGTTGTAATAAATGTACCATTCTAGTGGGGGATGTTGATAATGGGGAAGACTAGCATGTATGGGGGATGGAAGTATATGGCAAATCTATGTACTTTCCTCTCGATTTTGCTGTGAAAATAAAATTGCTCTAAAAAAGCAAAGTTGTTAATTAAAACAAACAAAAAACAAAAACAAAAACAAAAAACACTGCAATAAAACCAAAACAGGCATAGTTACAGTAGACATTTGTTTCAAAAGCCACTTCGTTGCCACTATCAATTCACTTTCTTTAAAATACAGAACTACAAGAATGATCCCTTTGTTCCAATGGCACAGAGAACTTAATACATCCTTGAGATGGCCCTAGATTATCAAAACTAAATAAAAATTCCATGCATAATAAAAGACAACTCCTAAATTTAAATCAAAGGATTACATTCATTTGAACACTATTTGAAATATAATCAGGTATTATCATCTACATTCTTGCAGATTAATTCCATTTCTAATTTTTTTGAGTTGTAAAATATAGTTTTGTAATCACAGTCACTGTTCTAATACCAATTTGATAGAGCCACACTCTCTTCAGCTTCAAGAAAGAGAGAGAGAGAGAGAGAGAGAGAGAGAGAGAGAGAGAGAGAGAGAGAGAAGATTCATATACTATACAGGAAAGGGATCATTATTCCATTTCAAAACTCAAATTCTTCACAAGTGCTTTCTCAAACCTATGTCTATATGAATTACCAAAGAACTTGTTTAAAAATGCATATTCTCTGTGATATTTTCCAGAGATTCTGATGCAGTAAGACTCCATGAAGTACTAGAATCTCTACCTTTAATAAATACCCAGGGGATTTAGATTGATGATTCATGATCCAACATTCAAAAATTGCTGTTGAAGAACATACTAAGGTGAGAGACCAATTGTATTGTATTTAAACTCAATAATCCTCCCACCCCAAGAGGGCACAGTCACTGGCACTGCCTGTGAATGGATTTATGGGTGACTCAGGACAGCATTGAAATGATGACCCTTTTGCACTTCATTAGCTGTTTTAGTTCCATTCTATCCATGCTCAAGCACTTTCAGCCTGGACCACCTGGGTGCCAGTTGCAACACTGGTATTAACTACTTACATGGTTTAATTAGCAAACTCTATAACTTCACTAAACCTCATGTTATTCAAATAAGGAGCCTGGTCTACGTTATTCCTAAAATCATAATCAACTTCACAGTTTTCTGAATCTGTTGCAAGCCTGATTTTTCTTTTCTTTACTCCCTGTTATTTTATCCAAATGATATGTTTTCAAAATTAGCTTTTAAGGTAGGTTTTCTGATAATCAAACATTTGTCTTCTTCACATTGTCACACACTGTCTTCATTCTCTTTCAGAGATAAGACATAAGCAATGTAAAAAATTAGAGAGCATCCCAGTTTTAACCAGAACTCAGTATTATTCCTTTTACCCCTGCTTCAGTCAGTCAATGACTTGGTTAAGTCCACCAATCCAGAAGCAAGGCTGAGCATTCTGAAACAGGAAACAATAAACATGAAAAAAAAGTGACTAAATGCATTGTGGGCTTTTGCTCCCTTTTCCTTGCATGGGCAATGTAGATGCAATCTTCACAGTTTGCAAAGGTTTAGAATGAATATAAAACTACTATAAAAATGATGCTGGCAAACAGATTGGATTCTTCCTTTCCTAGGATGAAATTTCGATCAGCACTCTTCTTGTTCTCTAGTCAAGCCAATGATGTCTGTTTATGTGGAACAGTAAAGTATATAATGTTCATTTGTTTTGGGTGAGTTTAAAAAAACCGACATAAGCTTTTGGTCTCCCATACCAGCTACCAAGAAGAACATATTATACATCTGAGGGCTGTGGGATGAGGTGCGGTCCATGATAACTTTGATAATCCAGGGCAGAGCTGGGGCTGGAATGCATACAGGGTTCTCTGCTCTCACATTCCGACCTCCAAAGAGCAGAAGGAAAGAACAAGGGTTGCCCTGTGTCCTGCCAAATATTGTTTTTGAAATCCAAGATATTATGTTTCTCTGTTCTACTGAAACGTTTAGAGCCAAACACTTTAGATATTAAATAATATATAACAAACATAAAATTTCAATCAGGTAAAGTAATTTCCATTATGTAGCCAAATATTTTATTACTTTGCATCAAGATGATTAGGTTTTAGTTGAGAAGGTAAAAAATACCATAACTTTTTATTAGAAGAGGTGACATTCTTAGCAACAAATAATACTTTGTTGGTCAGTGTTTGTAATTCATAAAAGTGTAAAACAATAAGAGATTTAAATGAAAATGTCTTTGATCACACAACCCATCTCCAAGTCACTTTATAATTTACTTCGAGGTAAACAGAATTTTTGAAAAACAGACTAGTGTATTTATTTAAATAACCAGATTTTATAGTCAGTAGTTCTGAAAAAGGCAATGTATTATTATTCTACAATGTAGAGTGATCTGTAATATGCAGCCAAATGGTTTAGTTTTAAAAGACAGGTTTTTAGAATCACAGAAATTCATAAGTGAACTTTGGCTGGACCCAAGGACATAATTTCTTATTTCTTCAACCTTTCAACTTTCCTCAGTTTCATTTTTAGAACAGATATAATATTACCTACCTCCTAGGGTTATTGTGATAATTAAATATTCCATTGCAGGAAGCTGGCACATGGTAAGAAGTAAATCAGTTTTTCCACAAGAAGATAGTTTTTCTTCAATGAGATTCTGAATAGTGAAGCATACATACCTAGAACGTTCATTCCTCCATGAAGTTGCAGTGAACGAACATTTTCTAACTAAGGGCATCCTTGACCAGTGAAAATGAAGGATGAATAGTCTACTCACTGTGTGGTTTTCTACAACTCTTTGGTAAATATTACTTCATTGTCTTAGCGCTATATTTTAATAAAGCAGTGAGGTTCTTGAGTTTAAATATTTTTGATCTAAAAAACCGTTTTTATTGAAATTAAAATGACAAGTTAAAGAGAAAGAATTTATGTAAGATTCTAAAAAGGCTTCCTCAGGTTACTTAATCTCCCCATGGTGTCCTTATAGTACATTTTTAATACTTTAGCTTGCATGCTTGCCAATAATTGTTTCCTAAAAATGTGTACATTCTCATCATTATTCATTATAAATAGATAAGTGGAGATTTTCCACATGAAAGTATTTTGAAGCACTTTAGTTCTCTAAAGTGTTTATCTGCTTCTATTCCAATGCCTCATTTGTGCTCAGTTTTAAGCCTCATGGTTACATCAGTATACTTTTTATCCAACCTCTGCATAGGTGAAGCCTCCATAATTATAATGTTTAATATATTCTTAATCATGTTGAATCCTTCCATATAGAGTGGTCTTTCTTTTCATTACTTGTCCCTCTGATTACCAATGAAAATGTGGAGCTTTATTGTGCTATAACTGTAAAAACAGCAATTCACCAAGTCAGTAATAGTTGGCATTAGTTCCTTCCAAGTTGTCCCTGGGATCCATGGAATAATCCTTGAAGATTCCATTCCATTGGCATACTTTATATTCGACTAAAGTCAATACTGGAGAATGGTGTGGCATGTATTCAGAGCCTCTGGTGTTTCATTATCCTCGCTGAGTCATTGTGCATGTTGGTATAATCAAAATCCATTCAGACTCAGATGATTATTCAATACACTTTTGAAGGATTCCATTCTCCTTTCATCCTCAGTGCATTCCCCAAGGAAACAGGATATATTAACACACCATATGGTAAATAGAACCCATCATGGCACCACATTGTATTTTCTATCATATGCTATTTCACGATGTGACATGCTCAAGTTCTTTTCTAATGAAGACTGTAACTCCTAATATAGATTTGGCAATATCACTCCTGCTTTACTTCCCCCTTCACAGTCATCCCTGTCATTGCCATTAGCCTATTTTTATGTCTGAATAAAAGCCTGTGTTTCTTCCTGGAATGCAGCTTTTATAACAGTGTATAAAAGTAAAATGTAAGCAAAAAGATAGCTCCAGATGTGGTAATTCAGTGACAAGTAGTTGAGCTATATGCTGGTAAGAAGAAAATACCCATAAAAGATCAAATTTTACTATATCCTAGAAACATGGGATAGTGGAAAGAACAGGAACTTTGCAGTTCTGTCTCAGCTTATGAGGAGTTATGTGACCTGAGGGGGAGCTACTTCTGAACTCAGAGATAAGGACACTCTCTGTGTGAGACTATGGTGAGATTTATGTGTATGATAATGTATGCAAAATTGCTAAAGCATGATGCCATGCACAAAGTTAGAGTGCAATGCATTTCTATCCCCATGCTTCTCCATCCTCTGTTGTTTCCCTGAGATTTTCCCAATAGATTGGATGGAAACTGTGACTTTGGAGAGTAAGGCACATACATAGCAGTCTTAAGCATTCCCTTGGCATATAGTTCAGTGAGCTGAAATATGTCTGTTATATACATTTGGATTTGTATGTCACTCAGCACATGTTATTTCTGTGTCATCTACTTCCTGTTTGAAGACCCAGAAGACAGAGTCATCCTTCTTACCTTATGCTTCATTGCCTGATAGCATGTGTATGATTAATTAATAAAAGTTTTATAATGAATTACATGACCTTTTCTATGGTGATCAAATGGCAAGACATGTAAATAAATACTATGAAAGGACACAAAGAATTAGCTTTATCTAATAAAGCTAGTAGGTACCTTACAAGTAATCTAAATGTTAATTTTGCTTAATTTGACTAGCAATCTAGTCTTAGATTTTGAATAGGCTTAAAGTAATCTTCAGGCAAATAGGCAAAAAATCTTTTGTGGAAGATGTGCTACAAGTTTTATGGAATAGCAGTGAAAATAAGATGTGATATTTAAATGGCTAAAATAGTCTTTATTCTCATTGCATGTACAGTATTTTTCACACCATCTCTGCAATAGAAGGGGAGGAAAAAGAAGAAAACTAAGAATATATATCTATTAGGAAAGAAGGTAACAGGCAGATTATCTGCATAATATTGGTTTCTAAAAGAATGTGGGTTTTGAAACAATTCTTAGTGTTACCTTGGTCTGTTACCTGGTCATCCTACCACTGGTTCATCCACCATTACTTACTGAGCACTCCCTCAGTGAGGAGGCACCCGGTGAGGTTCCTCGGCTTGGTGATGTCTTCCTTATCAATCACTCTTCCTTATAGATGTACAAATTTAACAACTTGTATAGCACAGAAACTAACTATTCAGAAAGGACATTTCTTAAGTGCTTATTATATCTTAACCATGATAATAAATGTATCATTATCACTGCATATGCTCTTAAACCTGTAAGTACTGCTCTTATTCCCATTTCCAATATGAGAAAACTGAAGTTTAGAGAAATTGCTTGTTCAAAGTCATACAGTTTGTAGGTGGAAGTGCCAGAATTGGAATCTAGGCCCGTGACCAGAGGTCATGTTCTTAACTAGGTTGTGCTGTTATTCTCCTAATAAATGTAGATTCCTAGGAGGCAAATCCATAACATGGTTAGTCACGTACAGTTGAAATGCCTCATGGGTGCCTTATTTTTTTGACATTTTGCCTGTACAGTTGTTGACTAAATGTACCATATAATTATGCCTCTCATTTCTGTCCTTTTACCTTCTTTTTAATCACTGGGAAAAGTGATTACAAAATTTGTTTTCTGAATTTCTGAAAATTGCATCAGCTTAAGTGTTTAGGAAAAATGCCTTGATGATTAAGAGCTTCATATCCATAGCTGTAGTTCCAAAATTACGAGTTTAAATTGTGCCCAAGAAAAAGATTTTGTTTCTATCACTAAGAAGAATGAACCATGGCAGGAAAACAGAGCAATTTAGGTCTAAAAAAGATCTAAGCTCCTATATGGTCCAGGCTGACAATTTTGTAGATGAAATGGAGGACTCAGAAGTGGTCTTGGACCATATAATACCTCAGGCATACCTTTAGGTGGAACTGGGACTGGGATGCAGCCATGGGATTCTGCATGTTTTCTTGGAGGTAAAATACAAAGAAATCCTGAAGTAGTCAGGGGTCCCATAAATTGGGATCTGCCACGGCACAGCTGTGCTTTCTTTGGGTAGTCACTTAGGTTTTCTTGGTCTGTTTCCTCACGTGAAAAGAAGGGGTTCTCACTGTTGAATCTCTGAGTTTGCTCCTAACGTTTGATTAACCTGAGTTTTACTACATCACAGTCAATTTGGTTATGTCAGATAAACACTGTTATCATTTACTCATGTTTAAGCCAACCACGATGCTGATTCAGAAAACTGCTCTCATTTGCTTTTCTGATATGAATAGTTTTTATGCTAAGATCTAAGTATTGTTTTAGATTTGGTTATCCTTGAAGGCTTGTTAACAATCTGACATTCTTATCTAAAGCTCAGGTAGCTTAAAAATTATTGTCTGCATTGGAATTAAATATTTAATAATGATGGTACAATAAATATTTGATGACATATTTTGATTAAATAATAAGGGATAAAATAGTATCTCCCCAAAGATGTATAACAACACATTTAAGTACTGAAGACGTGATAAAACTCTGATTAAGAAATAAGAAAAAAGATGATAAAGCTGATCAATGGAGAAATTAAAGGACCAGAAACATATTTTCAGAAAACAACAAAATGAGATGCACTATATGATTAAATACACAAAGAGAATATCCTGTTTGGAAATCCATCCCATTTTAATATTCATAGTCATGCCCACTGGTTTTTCCAAATAAAAACATACTTTAGCAAAAGCTCACTAGTATCCTTAGAGAAAGTCAAAGCCACATCAGAATGAAGGAATCTAGAAACTCATTCCAAACTCACTAAAAGATGACTTCTGTTTCGAAGAATTTTTTAAAATTAAAATCACACTATTCTTTATAATTGGTCCCAGTAAGAAAAAGTGTTAATAATAGTAACAATAACGTGTCTATGCTGCATTTGCTATGTGACAAGCAGTATTCTAAAATATATATAAGCACATATCAAATGTTGTAGATTTATTATACTACTTATCTGCTTTACTAAGAAGTATTACTAAGTAGTTTATAGAAGTTCATATAGGTATTTTTATTTTTATATTCTAAATAGTTTTCTTTATTTTCATAAAACAGATAAATGCAAGGTTGTACACTTCTGGGTCTCCTACATTTTTATGTGAAATATCTTTGTCTAAACTTCTATGCTTGCTATGTACCCTAGAAGCTAGAAAAGTCAGAACTGAAGGAGAGGTTGGTAATCATACAGTCAAGAAATCGTCAGTATTAACAAAATGAGTGCATTTTACAGATGAGACAAGGCAGGGTTGAAGATGTGAAGACTCTCAAGGTCATCCAGTTAGTTAGGGGGAAAGTTAGACCCAATTCTCCTTGCTTCCAATACTGAGAATTTTCCACTGCAAGCAAAACTGATGCAGCTGCAAGCTCTTAGCAGTAACTAGCAATGAAGATAAGGCTCTAAGAAAAATAAACAGCCTCCTTACAATAAGTCGTTAAAACCCTAGAACATGACAGAAATGCTCCATGTCTGCTTAGTCTACTGGATAGAAGGATTATTTCAAATGAAATAGCAAAGTTATAATGTAAGGACTTAGCTCTGAGGACTCTGGAACCCTTCTCAAATGTCCCTTCCAGTGTGCTCCCAGACCTCCAACAGGGGAGACAGTGCCATTTCTCACATACCTACTTCGGACTGGCCCAAGTCACCCCTACGCTTGAGCAGGGCTGCTGCTACCCAATATGGTGCCTCTGTGTGAATTTTGGAAAATGTGCCTCATCTGGGTGGTTAAATGAGAAAAAGGCACCTCATGTGGGCAATTTGCATTTTCTCAGACTAGAGATGATGGCACCCCTCATCCAGGAGGGCAGTGCTCAGAGAGCAGATGGTTGGCTGATTTCCATCCTTCCCTGCTTTCCTGGCAGGACACTCCTATGCAATACACAAACTGCACAAGTCTACAGGATGATCTTACTTTTGAATCTGTTGTCTGTCTCATTAGTTCCGTGAAGACTAAAATGTGATTTCGTGGTTGCAGAGTCCTCTACTGGGTATCTACCAAGACTTACATTGCCTTCTCTCTAGTCTCAAAGAACACATTTTTCCACTCCTTTATCCAAAGGCAACATCTCCACCAATGCCTCTAGCTCATCTTCTGCCAACTCAATCGAACAACATATTTGTGCTTGTTTATCTTCACCTTTTTCTGTACACTAAAAACACAACTACATTCCAGGTAATAGCTATTTGGTGGAAGAGGCTGGCTAGCTGTTCACCAAAACTTTTCCCCTTTCCTCCTGGGCACACAGGTAGACCACATTCTGCAGGTTCCCTTATAGTTAGCCGTGCTTTATGACTACGATCTGGCAAACAGGCAAATGGACAAAAAACCAGTGACATGGGCCTAGCCTATATAATGTCCTGGGCAATCCGACATCGTCTCCATCTTTTCTCATGTGCAGAATATCCAGTAGAGGTCTGTGGGCCCTGGGGGATGGTAGAACCACTAGGTTGAAGGAACTGGGTCTCTGAACCAACTGCAGAGCTGACCAGCCATGCCAGCCCTCCTTGGACTGTAACATAAGTGAGACAGTGTTTGGGTTAAGTCACTGAGATTGGTGGTTGTTAAAGAGGTTGGCTTCCCCTACTTAATGCACATGCTCAACCCTTTCCCATCCAAAAACTAAATAAAACATCTTTTACGTGTATGTAACTTAATCCTCATTCTTCAGATGCAACTTCCTCTCTTTCACCCCTCTTTCAACAGAACGTCTTTAAAAAGGCATCACCAAAGTCCACTGAAAATTGCACTTTCCATTTGCTAGACTCTGGTGGGAAGTCAGACAACCACTAGAGGCCACTATTTTTATACGGTACAGGAAATTCAATGCTACCATGTTTCCTGTCTACATCCAAAGACATCAAGGCTACAGGAAAATGAAAAGTAGCTCTGGTTTATCAAAATTTTAGAAATCACCATGCATTTTTATTTTCTCAGTTGTTATCATAGAATTGATTCAGGCTTGGGGTTTGAGATATTTTATTGCTGGAAGAAAATCTGCAGAACTTGTTTTTGCTCTTAGTCAAAATGCCACAGGCTCTTAAAGGAAAAGTAAGTTTCTGGAGACTTACTGCATTTTAGGTCACAAAGTCCAGAGTGTACACTTTAAACTCCACCACTTCCCTCCCAAATACTCAGACTTTCCTCTAAAGGATAATAAGTGTAGTTAATTATTTTTTGAAATGCATGCACTACACAAAATTACCTCATTATCTGAGATTACCTTGCACATTCAATCTGCTTTCTCTAACTCCTTCAGTAGATAGCAATGCAAAGAGGTGAGAAGGATGTTGACTTTTGAGATTAGAACCAACTGTATGGTTAGTGGTAAGCTAAGTAGATTAGAAATAAATTAGAAAATGGTATGAAATACTACTATAGATAATCAAAACTAGAATTGGAAATTGAGACCTGAAAACTAAAAACTTTATAAAATATTATGGAGAAAATATCCCATTGCAAGGTAGTTCTGGTATGACTATTTAGCTGATCAAAGAGTAAGAGTTAAAAAGAATATTTCTGACTTTTTTTCCCCTCAAAACTACTCTTGCTCTGGAATAATCCAATATAAACTTTCAAAGGAAAAATAAAGAAGTAAAAATTACATGCCTTTAATAGTAATAATATTTGATGCTGATATTAGGTTGAGAGAAACTGTAAAGTTTTCAAATCATCTGGACTCAGATTTCTGACTATATTAAATACTCACTGAATGACATGTAGTTTGCTGCTGTGGGCAGGTAGAGAGGCTGGTTATGCCCACCAAGTGATGCCTCCACACCAAGGAAGGGGAGGCACACTTGCCATGTATACAGCTAAGCCACTTCTGCCAGTGTTCCTAAAGATGTAGGTAAGAGTTGAACATAGTAAGGGAAAGCAATGATTATTTGCTAATATGAGGGAATTACCATATTAATGACTTTAATGGGCAGTTTCTAGTTGTCAAGGATTCATCTGAGGTATGCCATACAGAGTGAGGAGCATACAGTTATTTGTGAATTTAAGGCAGCAGGGCATTGTGGAAAGTCTACATGTGTTCTGCAGGCCAGGGTTTGGTTCTGCTTCCATCTCTTCCAAGATGGACATCCAAGGAAGGTTAGTATGCAGGTTATGAATCTCTTTTATTCTGTTCCCTACAATGTCCTACCTAATAGGAGTGTCTTTTTTTTTTTTTGCCTCAGGCCTTTGATCACCATGCAGCCTAACAATGTGATATAGAATGGGGGCTTAGGAATATAGCTTATCGGCTGCAAACTCTGGAGGAACTAGATACTAGAGGTATTTTCCTAAAGTTGGGAGGAGCTAAAGACAAACCACATGGGCAGTAGACTAAGCCCCAGTAAAATCTCTGAAGACTAAAGTGAACTTCACAGTTGACAGTACTCTCTGAGTTATGTCATATATCAGCTGGGAGAAGGCAATACCATCCAGGAATCACAGAGAGAAGGTGACTAGAAGCTTTGTATTTGAGCTCTGCTGTGCCCTCTTTCTTTGCCTGGTTCTAATTTGTATCCTTTTACAGACTGAGCAAACCTTATTCCAAACTCCAAAATTCAAAGTGCTCCAAAATCCAAAACTTTTTGAGCACCAATGTGATGCCACAAGTAAAAAATTTCACACCAGACCTCATGTTTCATGCCCAAAATTAGTAAAAATATTGTATGACAGTACTTCAGCCTATGTGTATGACATATATGAAACATAAATTTAAAGTTGGGTCCCATCCCAAGATACCTCATTATGTATATGTAAATATTCCAAAACCTGAAAAATTTCAGAAATTCAAAACACTTTGGGTTCCAAGCATTTTGATAAGGGTTACTCAACCTGTATTATAATAAAACTGTAATTTTAAGTACAGAACGTTTTTGAGCTGTGTGAGTCATCCTGGCAGATTACTGAACCTAAGGGAGTCTGCGGGGACTTTGAATATGTAGCCAGCTGGTCTGACATGAGGGTGCCCCGGGGACCCTTGAACTTGTGGCTGGTGTCTGATGTGAGGGCAGTCCTGTAGAAGACTGTGCTGTTAGACTTGCTATTTGACAAACTAATTGCAGGTTGATGTCAGACAATGTCGGCAGAGTTGGCAATCTAGAGGGCTGTGCCTTTAACCTGGAGTTTCACTTTGGGCACTCTTCATCCAAAGTCTCCTTCCTCTTTAGGCTCTGCTGCATCCTTGTGTTTAATACTGTAATTTGACCACTAAAAATCCGGCTGGTGTGGTGGCTCATGCCTGTAATCCCAGCACTTTGGGAAGCTGAGGCAGATGGATCACTTGAGGTCAGGAGTTTGAGACCAGCTTGGCCAACATGGTGAAACCCCATCTCTACAAAAAGGTATAAATATTAGCCGAGCATGGTAGCCCATGCCTGTAGTCCCAGCTACTTGGGAGGCTGAGGTGGGATAATTGCTTTAACCCAGGAAATGGAGGCTGCAGGGAACCGAGATTATGCCACTGCATACCAGCCTGGGCAACAGATTGAGAGTCTGTCTCAACAAACAAACAAACAAAACAAAACAAAACAAAACAAAACAAAACCCATTGTCCTTTTCTTGAAAATTTTTAAGGGCAGCAATGTACCTATATGAGCCAGGGGTTGGCTCAAGTTTGGCCAAAATCAATCATGACAGTTCTGTTTTCTGCTTTCCCTTTAATCTGTGGGTCTTCATATGACCCTGGAGCTCTAAGCAGATTTCTTCTAGGGGATGCATGTATTCTGGGGAAGCTCTTGCCCTCCTAATAAGAAAGTATATAGCTTTTTACCTGTTGTTGGTTTATCTGCCTTAAATGTGACACAATGCTTTTGGAGGGCACACTGTAAGGCTATAAGCCAACATGCTAAGGAGAGCTGAATTGAGCCAAGGGCACTAATTACATTTTTAAGCCACTGCATCAGCCTTCTGCTACCTATTTTCAGACTTCTTATTATGTAAGAAACATAAGTCTGTATTTGGTTACAGCCAGTATATGTCTGATACCCTGTTGTTTGTAGCCAAATGCACTCATAACTTCCAAGTCCCTAGAGAAGGAATAAAGAGGCGAAGCACCATATTCAAGGTCAGAGGCTGCACCAAGACTGTGCTCTAGTTTCCTGACTCCTACTCAATACTTTTTTCAATGCTACTTTCCCCATTTTATCCCTTATTTTACAAATGACAATAAGCTTAATAGTCTATATACTATTCGACAATGTAAATTAAATAACCTTCCAGTTACATAAATAAATAAGTTATATATATAGCTCAGTGACCCATTACCAGAGCCTCATAATAATAATTTAACTTGAATGATCAATTTGCTTTTTTCATAATTTTTATTTTCTTATATTTTTCATACAATTTTCTATCTTGACCCTTACCAACTCACATACCAGCATACTTTATATTTTCATATGTCATACACAATCATGTCATCTGCATTTATGCTAAAACTACTTTATTCTACCCACTGAAGCATTAATACTTTCAAATAATTTTTAAAAGTTTATTAATCTTAGGTGTTAGAAAGCATCTATATAATCTTTGCTCAAAATAAATTTGTTTCTGATTTGATTTAAAACAAATATTAAATTGACTACATTTCTGAGTAATTATTAAATAGACTTTTCCCACCATATTGTTTGTGTTTTAAAAAAGTCATCTCTGTTTAACAGGACAAATCCCATAGTCCTAGAGAATAAAGCCCATATATTGTAATTTTTCTCTGTTATTGATCCAGCTGAGATCACAATTGGTATATATTTCCCTTCCAAAATGTCTGCACTAAACAAAAACCTATAAATCAATCACTTTGCAGTGCCTCTAATTTCTTATTATTGTTTAATTAGGAAATCTCATATAAGAATATTTACAGCTACATTTTCACACCAAGAGCTTTAAGCTCATACTTCAAAATGTTCTAGTCAAGTACTTTTTAACTTATAGAGTAAAAATAAAAAAAACAATATACAACTAAATAATGCCATTGTTAGTTTTAGAATCTACTTGAATTCTTTCCCTTTCTTCTTACGAAAGAAAAAAGTGTTAATACAAAGACCTATAGGATATTACAGTACTGAAAAGATTCTGCCCATTCTATGTAAGCTATGCATTTCAAAAACAAGATAGGAGAAGTAGAATTCCACTTTGTAGACTTGCTTTTCCATCAATATCCTGACTATATTCTCAAAAATCTTTGAGAATAAAGTACCTTTTATACAAATGGATCAGAGTCATTCTAAATATTCTTCCATTTCTTGGTAAAACCGTTCTGCTGAATTTATATCTCATTTTATTGGCATAAAACAAGCAAAAGCTCCTGAATCATAATATGTATTTTGTCTGAAAGGATGAAACTATGCCTGTGGCTTTCTCCTTCTTCCAAATGTGGAGATTTAGGGAAGAAATGATAGACCCTGATTTGGCCACATTTTAAACACAAGCATGTAACAAAACTACCATCTGGCTTCCCCATTGTGGAAAGTTAGTATTTTGTAAGATACCTCATAGCAGAATCACTTCTTAAGCCTTATTTTAAATCCTGAAACATCTTAGAAAAGAAACTTGAATACAACTGAGTGAAAATTTAGAAAACACAAAGAGAATATAGATAAATTATAAAAGGACAGATCATTTCCTTTCTCTCTTATCAGGAAGAAAAATTATTTTACATTATTTAGATAAGGTAACAAGTGAAACATATTTAAAAGAGTATATAAAATATGTTATGGGATTCAATAAAAGCAGAAGAAAACAGTTAATAGTTTGGAATTATTTAAACATATAATAAATAAATAAATTGCTTCAGAAGGACTTATAAAAAGAATGAAATGTCTTTTCAAAATATCCCTCTAAGTTCAATGTTTGTAATAATACTGCCATATAAACCTGGAGTGCAAGTAGCTCCTTCTAAGTCACTCACTTATCAGATAGCAGCTTCAGGACCAAAAGCTTCATGTTGTGACCTCTGAACCCAATTCTGTTTCCACTAGATGATTTGTCTTTCATGGGGATGGTCACGTTCAAGAGATTAACTGCAATGTAAATTCAAGGCAGGTTAATTAGGAATAATGAATTAAATAATTGCGTCCTTATGTGGCCACAGTTGGGAGTTTGGGGTGAGCTGAGACATATTCATGGAGGAAAATATAATCAGTATAAAAATATAAAAATCTAATAGGCCCAAAGGAAATGTTCAGCTGGCACTATTGCAGTGATTCCAGGAAAAAAAAATCTATCTGTACAGATAAAGGGAAGGTAGAGAATTGAGGCAATTTCTAAATATTTTAGACTTTTCCTAAAATCACAACTGAAATAGATTACTTTATTAAAATTTGAATTACTTCAAATCTTCACGTGTTTCATGTGTACATAGTTTAAATCCTTGTGTGAGACATTTTCAAATATCCATGAGAAAAAAGTGGAACAGAGAAAAGGCAACTCAAAAAAATTTTACAACTTCAATTTGCCTAAAAAGGATTTTTTTTCTCATCTGTCATTGATATGTACACTATAAAATAAATTAGTATTTAGAGGTGAGAAGAATAGAAATGAAAGAAATATGGGCTGAGCAAGAAGCCGCATCTTTAATCACACTGAGTCAGAAAAGCTAAAACTGACAATTTATCCTCTTGATCATATGATCAGTAAAATAATAAAGGAAAATACACTGTTTTCTACCTTAAAGGGAAGAGTGCAGTGATAAGAAAGAAAGAGAAGCAGCAGGTTGAAAAGTAAGGCCTCAGAACTTACTCTTCACTAAAAAAGCTTATGCATGAAGAGACTTTTAAAAAATAAGAATGAGTCACTATTTATAAAAAGGTTACCATTTGGCTACAACAACAAAAATACTGCTTTAAAGTAATTCAGAATTTCATCCAAACAAAGCATGCTTTTATTTTTGGTTGTCTTAATGATCAATTTATATGTGCCAAGTTTGGAAAGTTATCATTTCAATAATTTAATATTAATATCCACTGTTGCCATTTGGTTGGTAGCCTTGTTTGAGTGAGGCCACTTCTATATTCCCAACATCCCTATCTCCTCTTTTTCAAAACGTGATGGAGAAATTAATTTAATTCTCCAGAATTAGATTTAATGGGGAGTGAGAGAAAATATAAAAGGAGATTTAGTGGTACACAGAAATAACGTATGTGAGGTGAGACATGGTTGCCTACCACATAGAGCCAATGGCATAAGGACAACCAAAAACAACAATGAAAAAGAGTCAAGTTGTTTAACACCAACTGGAATCTCTAAGATACAACAGAAAGTAAGCACCAGATTTTTGGCAGAATTTGGATGAAAGAAGAGGCATGGTACATAGTTTTCAATACTTAGAAGAAAACCAATGAGCATCAGCTTTACTATCAGAAAGAGTACTCAGGCACCAAATAAGTAGCCTAGAGCAGTGTCTCTAATACGTGAATATGCTTATAAATCATCTAGAGATCTTATTAAAGTGTAAATTCTAATTCAATAGTTCTGGGATGGGGCCTGAGATTTTCCTGTCTCCAACAAGCTCCAGGAGATACGGATGCTGCTGGTCTGGAAACCACCTTTTGAATAGCAGGGCACTATAGTTTGGAGTAGGAACAGGTGCAGGCACTTTCTTGGTGCATGCTTGAATAAGCTGTCCTGGAACTGAGAAAGTCTTGGCAATCCCTTGGACTAGCTGGTTTTCTTTCCTATGAATGTCATTCTAGAGTGAAGAGGCCACTCAGAGGAGAAACAAAAACAGAGTATGCAGAATTCTTTTGGGAAAAGAAAGATAACTAGTATTTGCTCAAGCACAAGACAGAAAGTAACCATTTGGTAATTGCTTTAATTGATTAATTTTAATAGATTCTACCTGTTCCTAATAAATACACTCTGAATCATATTCAGTATGCATTTTCTCCAGAAGGAAAAGAGTTATTTTTTAACTGTTGGAGAGAAAAAAAAAATTATTGATTGGATTATTAGCCAAGGTTCAGAAAATAGAAAATAATTAAAAGCTTTCAAGAAAGCAATTTAGATTAAAATGTATATTTAAATTATATTCTGGTTATTTCCTATTTACATTAATAGTTTGTGCATACCAAATTGTATTATCTTCACCTTATATTACCTTCTAATAATCTCAAATAAAGCTGTATAAATAGAAGGAAGGCTATTTTTAGTTAGCCAAAACAGTTATATGAGAAGGGACTGAGTATAGCTCTGCAAATGATTTTATTATAATTCAATTTTGTATGTTTATGTGACCTACAATTTATGCTATAATGTTAAAGAACAGTCAGCACTGTCCTGTCTTCTCACAAAATATATCCGTACCAAAAGTCATATCAATTTGAGGCTCAAAATAGATATCACTCTGTGGAAAGAGGGCAACTGTTTTTGCAAAGTAATGCATTATTCAGGGTTAATTTGGGATAATGAATAATTTTTGTCTAACCTTTGCTAGATGTATATAACTTTACCATTCTGAGAAATTACAGGCATTTTCATTTTTTTGTCCTTGGAGGTCTCATTTTTCTTCTTTGTACTAAATTACAAAGATTTTTTTTCATTTATAAAGCTAACTCTATTCCAGTCCAAATTTTTTTTAAACAGAAAAAGAAATAATCATTTTACACTAAAGCTCTTTTTGAGAATTCTAATCATGTTTACACTACTGGAGAAAAAGTAGACCATAACATAATTCAAAATGAGGTTAAGAAAATTAACCTATTTGTTACTCTTATTGGACTGCTTTTATCTGTCATTAGTTTTTAGCATAGATTAACAATTAACAAACAGTGTATTTATCTTTTTATAACTTTTGCATTAACTATTATAAACTAAGTAAAATCAGATGTTTCATTTGAAATTTTTATATAAGTAACAAGGCAATAATTTGTAGTACAATAACAATTTATCACATAGAATGTGAGGTTCAATTAGACCTTGTAGATAAATTACATTTTTTTTCACATTTTTAAACACTGTATTACTTATCAGTGCTTTAGAGGCAGATATAGTTTTTGTGTGTGAAAACTAAGAAGACTCAATTAAGTATTTTAAAGAATCTTCTACTAAAAATCTGTTTACTTTCATATTAAATCCAGTGGTTTCTATGATTTATATAATGTTCTAAACTATTTGAGTTATCCAAAGATAAACTGTAGTTATTTTCTTTTTTAATTTTTCATTTTGGTGAGCAAAACAGATTGAGTTTGGAGAATAATTAAAGCTATCTCCTGGAACAGAGTGTTATACACTGCTCTACCCAGGGCGACTCAAAGGAATTTGCTTAACAATGTTTTAAAGTCTAAAGAGTTCAGGTGGTTTACAGAGAAGCAAAAAGGTGAAACAAAACTTAAAGAAATTAAAATTACACCCCTAATGCATCCTCGCCAATATTTCAGGTTTTATATTTTCAACCACCCTATTATTCTCAGGACATTAAAAACATAAATATAGATACACACACATACATGTATGCATAGATATATGCACATATACATATATACTGCTACACATTTTAAAAGCATATACACAGATATGTATTTGTATGCATGTATGTGTGTAATTTACTCAGCTAAACCAAGTTTGTTTATAGTGTTTAAAATCTTTTGCTTATTTGTTCATTAGTATCCAGATGTAGCATAAATCTTAATAGAGCTGTTAATACGATGTGAATCAGAGGAAACCACCACAGAGTAATAAGCTGGGGGCACAGGTGACTTTAGAACAAGCATCCAGGGCCAAGAACGGTGGCCCACGCCTGTAATCCCAGTACTTCGGGAGGCCAAGATGGTCAGATCACCTGAGGTCAGGAGTCTGAGACCTGCCTGGTCAACATGGTGTAACCCCATCTCTAGTAAAAATACAAAAATTAGCCAGGCATGGTGACACATGCCTGTAATCCCAGCTACTAAGGAGCCTGAGACAGGAGAATCACCTGAGCCAAGGGTTGCAGTGAGCCAAGAATGTGCCATTGCAGGCCAGCCTGGGCAGCAGAGCAAGACTGTCTTAAAAAAAAAAAAAAAAAAAAGAACGAACAGGCATCCAGGAATTTAAAGAGGAATGTTTGAAAAGGCTTCAGACTTTTAGAAATAATAGCTTTTGGATTATTGTGAGCTACCAGTAGGAGCAGAAGTAAGGAAACAGTTTAGATAGGTGGAGAGAAGGTCAGAAAAGTTTCTGAGGTAGAGTTGAGGGAATTTGCTAATGCTTTGTGATGTTATCAGGGAAGGGGCTTGAAGACAAGGAAGGAGAGGAATTAAGAATGGCTCTTATGTTTTGGCTTCAGCATCTAGGTGGATTATTGTTCTATTTACAGCAATCTGGGAGGGGTAACTGAAGGAAGAATACGTATGATTAACTATCATCACTAGATTTTTAAGTCTTTTTCTTGATTATATCCCTTTCTATGCTGTCTTTACTAGATTCTCTCAGAAACATACAGCACATATAGATACTATAATTTTTTTTCCCGTCTTTTTGATTACTGATATGGTTTGGCTGTGTCCCCACCCAAATCCCACCTTGACTTGTAATAATCCTTACGTGTCAAGGGAGGGGCCAGGTAGAGATAACTGAATCATGGGGGTGGTCTCCCCCATACAGTTTTTGTGGTAGTGAATGAGTAAGTCTCATGAGACCTGATGGTTTTATAAATAGGAGTTTTCCTGCACAAGCTCTCCTGCCTGCCGTGTTGCAAGACCTGACTTTGCTACTCATTCACCTTCCGCCATGATGGTGAGGACTCCCCAGCCATGTGGAACTGTGAGTCAATGAAACCACTTTCCTTTACAAATTACCCAATCTCGGAATTAGCTGCATGAGAACAGACAAATACAATCACCATGTTAGGCCTCAGAGTTAGCTGGCCCAGGGATCTGGGACTTTTAGTAGGCTTTCAGAAGTCAATGTTGGGCAAGAAGTAACCAGATGAAGTTTACATTCCAAAAGAGAGTTTCAGAGTGTTAGAGTGGAAGGGCAGCTATAATTTTAATTTTTTTCTGCAACTTGGTGGGTTGGTTTCTAGTTCCTTAGTCAGTATGTTCCCCCACCAACTGGCAGAATGTCCGTTTCCTTCTCCATGTCTGAGCAGCAGAGTGGAAGGGCCTGGGTGCATTGGTTACTATGGGACTTTTACCTCTCCTGGAGTCTTTAGGGGGACAAATCCTAAGGGATCAGAAATGTTTTCCGCTTTTCTTTCACATTTTCCTTTCTCTTCTCTCTCTTCTCAACACATAAACATGTCTTTATCTCTAACACAAGAATTGCTTTGGTTAAAGGATGGCAAATAGGAGAGCAGGAAGGAAAGGGCAGTGAGGCTTCAAATACAGATTAAAAGAAGTTACAGAGCAGTGATGAATGAGACTGTTTATTTATCTTTCTTTTTGCACACTTGCCATTTTAGGACAAATAAAATGTTTCCTAGTCTGCGTTATAAAAAGAAATTGTCTTTTGTAACTAACAATGCCTCAGTTACTTCCATGTGAGTTAAGAATTCTTTATCTCCATGTCTTTCTCTTTCCTTTATTCCCTCTTCCTTCCCTCTCTGCCTCTCTGCTTCCCTTGTTTCTTTATTTCCTGTTCTTGTTATTTCTCTTTCTTACTGGCTAATGTTTAAGAAAGTGTGTATCTGGCATGAACTGAAATATCTAATTGCAATGCTTGGCTGGGTGTGGTGACTCATGCCTACAATCCTGGAGGCTGAGGCAGACGATCACTTTAGGCCAAGAGTCTGAGACCAGTCTGACCGACATGGTGGAATCACGTCTCTACTAAAAGTACAAAAATTAGCCAGCCATGGTGGCACACGCCTGAAATCCTAGCTATTCAGGAGGCTGAGGCATGAGAATTGCTTGAACCTGGAAGGCAGAGGTTGCAGTGAGCCATGATTATACCACTGTACTCCAGCCTCAGTGACAGAGTGATACTCTGTCTCAAAAACGACAACAAAACAACAACAACAAAACACATCTAATTGCAGTATTGCTACACTAAACAACAAATTTTGTTGAGTAAGACACTTTTGAAATGGAACCTTTTGACCTTGTATACTATTTAAATACAGAATAGAGTTTGACTCATAATGGCTCTTATTATTGATTTATATATAACAAGAGTTGGTCAATAGAAATGATGAAAACCACATTTTTTTTTAATGCAGATGAAAACTTTTCTAATATTATTACTTTGAAAATGCAATTAATGCCAGCCATTTATTCCTGGGAATTAACACAGCATCTGTTAAATTTAGGGGGTTGACATGGCATGACTCTCCTTCTTAAGCCTATGCTTTCTGACTGTTTTTCTGCTTTTTGCCTTCTTCCCAGACAACAAATTCAAAAGACTGAGCTGCCTCTTTCTGCAAGGCCTGCCAGTATAACACTGAAGCAGTCAGATTAACTCTGTTAGCTGACCAAGCTTGATTTTTCCCTAAGATGAAGTATCCCCACATCTGAGATATTCCTGAAATTACATTGCAGGTGGCATCTCAGAACTAGGAAGACCAGATGGCCATGCCTTTCCCATGATAGGCTGGTAATACTGTATAGACTACCCACTGAACAACTCCAGAGTTACCACTTTCATGAGCTCCCTAAAGTTGTACACAGTTCCATCTCTTCAGCCATGCTGTGTGACCTTACTGCAAACTCATCCCCACCATAAATGGAAGTCTCTTCTATTAAAAAAAAAATGTATAACTCCATGATTTACTGTTTTGATTCTTTACACTTTCCAGTGACTTATTCTAAGATAATCCTTTTTCATGTGTTCCCTTAATGACTTAGCTTCATCAAGGGAATGGAACTTCTGATAAAACAGCATGGCTTTGTGCAAGATCATGGTCCTAGGAGTCAGTCTTGGGTTTGAGTCTGGATCTGCCAACTACTAGCTTTGTACACCTTAGTGGTTACAGTCCTCCAAGATGACTTTCTGTTTTTTTTAAATGAAGATAACAAAATCTTAACTTCAGTACCATTGTAAGAATAAGTAATGCCTAATGTAGAATATCACAAATGCTTAATAAATATTGGTTTCCTTCTCCCACATATTTGCTGGTCCAGGTTTGATTAATTGTAAGAAAGTTGTAGGAAAAGTGATACTAACACCACTTCACAAATTTACCTAAGATCACATAATTTAATGGTAGCTGTATCCCCCTCCCCTGCATATAAATATGTACATATCTATGTACTTTCTCTTCATGTTTACAGTCATAGTTGCTTGGCAGGCAGTGGCTGGTAGCTTATGAGTCAGCTCAATTACTATCTTAGGATCTCTTTTTGATCCATTCCTTGTGATACTCATTGTATTTAAAACATCTTAATTTAGAATAATATTTTTGATTTTCCATAGCTAACAAAGGTTTCTCCATTAAAAATGCCCACCCATACAAATATTTCCAGCTAGTATATTTTACATAAAAACAGGGCAAACCGTGAACAAATTACCTTCCATTCTCTAACCCGCAAAAGTTTCAATGTCTTGCCTGTATTCCCTCTTTCCGCTAAAAAAAAACATTAATTGAACTAGATGACAGATCTGAAGAAATTACCTACTATATACAAAAGAAGAGAAACAAAGATACGAAACATAAAAAAAGAAGTTAGGAGATATAGATGACAGAATATGTAGGCCCAACCCACATCAAGTGAGATTCCAGAAGGAAAAAAAAGAGAGGATGGAAGAAAGCAATGTCTTCAGAGATAAGGGCTAAAAATGGTCCAGAATTGATGAAAGACACATATCTTCAGAAACAAGCTTTGAACAAGATTAATAAAAAGAAATACACCATATATATGTTGTAATTAAATAGTAAAAGGTCAGAGACAAAGAAAATACATTAATAAAATGGCAAATTACCAAAAATGAATAATTATCATAAAACACACTTTTCAACAGCAACAATCGAGTTCAGAAGACAGTGGAATATCATTTTCAAAGGGCTGAGGGGAAAAAAAACCCCATTACCCTTGAATAGTACATCTGTCTGAACAATTCAAAGAGTGACATTTCTAGGCAAACAACAAATTGAAAGTATACTGTCACTGAAATACCTCACCACAAGACCTTTTAAAGGATATACTCCAGGAGGAAGAAACATGGTTGCAAAGGAAAGGACTGAAATGTAAAAAGGAAGAGTGAGCAAATAAATTGTTAAACTGTACGGGAATCTAAACAATGCCTATCAAGCACAACAATAATAATGTCCCACGAGAGTGGTTAAAAATAGTACAAAAACAATAGGTAGTTACATGTATGATGATAGAGACATCATAAGAAAACTACAGACCAATATCCCTCAACATCAGGGACACAAAAATTCATAGCAAAATTTAGTAAGTAAATACAGCAAGATAAAAAAGTATAATTGATCATGACAATTGGGGTTTACCACTGTAATGCAAGGTTGAATCAAATATCCAAATATCAAATTATCTAAAATTCAATATAAAAATAATATGCCATATTAGTAGAAAGAAAAGTCAAACTATTAATAGATTTTAAAAAGTATTTGATGTGTCAATACTCACTTATGATAAAAAAAACTCTCAGAAAACTAGGAATATAAATAAGTAGAAATAAAAAAGATATATGAGAAACCTACAGATAATGTAATGGTGAAAGACAAATGCAAAGATGATCATTCTTACAGTGGATATTAAACTGGAGAACCTAGCTAGTGAATGGCTCAAGTGGAAAAATTAAAGACATTTAGATGAAAAAAGATGACATAAAACTGTCTTTCTCCATATGCAGACATGTTTTCTACCACTAAGTAGAAAACTCTAAAAAGCTGTAAAACAGGATATAAACACAATATACAAAACTCAATTGTAGTTTTATTTACTAGCAATAAAAAAAACAAAACATGAAACAAACTCTTACATTTTCTTTAAAAATAAGCACTCAACATGCATAGTTTATACATAAGCACAACACATATGTGAGTATGAATGTTTTTTTTCCTTTTCAAAAAACTAAGAGAAGCTAATGAATGATAGTGAGTGAATGTGTGTGTGTGTATGTATGTATGTGTAAGTGTGTTTGTAGGTGAGAACAGAGTGAAGTAGAGAAATATATGAAAGTGTGGATAGAGAAAAACATTTTACTTGATTTACTTGATTTAAAGCAACAAACCAAAAATACAGAAAATAAGTCTATGTACAACAGTATTCCCTATAAATAAAATAATTCTTGTATTTTATTTAGCAAATGTTTGGATAGGGTGTAAATAAATAATATTTTCTAAGACATCATGTGGTACAGTGGTCTCGAACACTTCTTTATTATGCTATAGCAGTAAGTTAAACCAAGCAGCACAAAAGATAAATGGCTGGTGAACCTGACTATTTTGTCCTGAGGGCAGAAACTATTTATGGAAAAATTCATATGCTAGCATCCCAATAGACAAATTAAAATATTATATGACAAAAGTCCTCAAAGAAGAAACGTAAGTGGCTAAGAAACAGGAGAAAATGTTCAACATCAGCTGTGGCAAAGACATACAAATTAAAATAACAATGAGATCCAATTAGCAATTTACATATTCAACTTAGCAATTTAAAATAAAATTATGAGGAATGCACAGGACCAAAACAACCACTACTAAGTTTTCAGAACATTTGACCTCAAATTCTTCTTTGCAAAAATGAACTTATCCAAAAAATAATTTAAATGTTTTGTGCAAAAAAAAAAAAAACACACACACAAAAACATTGATATTCACAATAAGTAAATGGCTTAGTAAATTATAATACCTTAATAAATTTTGAGATATTATTACGTGATTATTGAAATTAGATGTTTGTAAGGAATGGGCATATATTATCATAACAGTTAAAAGTTATGATGCATAGAGTATAGTTAACACTAGACTCTCAGAAACATATTAAAATATGCATGGAAGATAGAAGAAAGGAAGAACGTGCAGAAATATTAATAATGATTCTATCTAGTTGTTGGCATCACAGTGTTTTACATTCTTTTTAAACTTTTTAGAACAATATATATTATTTTTATGCTCAGAAGTAAGCTGTGTACTACTTAAAGAAAGAAATAACTGAATCAGACTTTCCTATCTTGGAAATATGCCTTTGTGACTGGCTCTAATAATGCCATCCAAAGGCTCTAATGCTGTAGTCCTACTCACCACAGCCGGTGCAATCTTCACACCTGGTGGTTGATCATCTGGGTTACTCTAACACATTATGAAAAAACAAAACACTACATTATTAAAGAAGTCCCATCCTTCATTTAATTTCTTGACAGTATCCTTTCTGCTCTATCCCCTTTCCTTTTCCCCTGCCACCTCCATCCCAATCCACCCTCAAACAGATTTATGCTGAGATTTATGCCCATTACCAAACAGCAGAGCTATTATTTAAAATTATAACATGTCACTGAGATGAAGTAATTATTACTTTGGCATTCAAGACCTAGGGATTAATATTTTAAAGTTACCATTGCTCATTTGCTATGTGAATGTTGGTGTCTGTGTTTGGTAGAAGAAATGAAACAGTATTTACAGCCAAACAACAAAAATAAATGGATGAAAACAGACTCATGATAAAAACCCTAAAGTACTTGAAATGCCTAAAAAATTCTTTCTTGTTCACATGCTATCCATTCAGCTACATAGAACAAGCATTAGTGCCCCTATTATTTACCCTTGTAATGAATATGCAGGCTAATCTACCTAAGCAGATTGTACGCAGAAGTAATTTTCTATTTCCCCAGAAGATCTACAAAAGAAATGAGCTTAAACTGGTATGATTAAATCTGACTTGATTTTTTTTTAAAAATAGATATTCAATTGAAAGAATAATTAAATATTGGAAAAGGTTTCCCATCAAGGTTGTGAACGGCTGAAAGAGTTGTAAAAATTAGACAAGCATTCAATAAAGATGGATGATTGCCTCAGTGCGAGGCAGGCTACAGGGTAAGGTGGTAGCTAAGTCAATTGAGCATTTGGATTCTCTTCGATCCTTAATTCTCAAATTTTTTAATAGCTGTTTCGTGGCCTCACTTTAACATCAAACATCAAAGAAAGTGGATCATTCAGTACAATCCAGCACAAAAGAGGATTAACATTTTATTTAAGGAACTATTCTAACAGCATGTATATACTGTAAAAAGATCATTCATTTTTACCTTTAGAAGATGTTTAGTGAGCACTTACTGGCTGCCAAGCACTGATCTTAGGAGCTAGGGAGTTACAGAAAGCATATGCCTTCATACAACTTACATGCTAGTGAGGGAAACAGACAAAAAAGAGATAAACAAAATATGTAATATATAAGTGTAATAACAAACACAGTTTTAGAGAAGAGACAAAAAAAGATGTGAGTGCTATTTTAGTTAACACTGAGCAATAGAGAGGTAGAATCTGTTTGAGAAGCAACATTTGGTCAGAGACCTGCTTAAACGAGGGAGCAAGCCCTGCAAGTATCTAAAGGAAGAGAATTCCAAGTAGAGATCAGTGTCACAGAGAGTGGATTGGCTTTCAGGATCCAGGAAGAAATAGGCATGGCAGATTGATAGGAAGTGAGCTCAGTCAAGTAAACAGGAGCTAGACAAGTAGAATCTCAATGTCCATTGTAAAGATTTAAAATATTACTTTAAATATAACAGGACTCCACTAGAAAGCCGAGAGAAGGAGAATGACATAATCTGATTTATGACTTGTAAAAAAAACTGCTTTGGCTGCTATATAAAGAATAGATTTGGGAGAAGGGTGGAGTCAGGGAGATGATACAAGAGACTACTGAAACAATTCAGGTGAGAAATGGTGTGGCTTATACCAGAGGGGTAGCAACAAAGAGGGGTGAGAAGTGGTTAAACTCTCTCTATATTTTAAGATATAACCAACAGATTTACTAAAAGATGAGATGTGAGCTATGGGAAAAAAGAGAAGAGTCAAGGATAATTTTAAGATTTTTAGTCTGAGCTACTGAAGAGGTGCTAACAACTGACAGGGGGATAGCTGATGGTGGTGCTCATGTGGGAGAAGAGTGAGATCAGGAACAAAGTTTTCCATATGCTGAGTTTGAGAATTCTATTAGTTGCCCTATTAGAGTGCCAAAGAGGCAAATGTCAAGAATGTGGCATTAGTGTAGAGGTTTGGGCTGGAAGTACTAATTTGGAGGTTGCCAGTGTATACAGATGGTATTTTGGTACATATGATAAGCAAATCGCCTAGTAAGAGTGCAGATATAGAAGGGATCAAAGGTTTAGTCTGGAAGGAGATATGCCAGCATTTACGGTTATGGGAATGAGAAGCCAGTAATAAAAATTGAGAAGAAACTACTGGTGAGACAGGAGGAAAAGCAGGAAAATATGTGTTCCAGGAGCTAGGCAGAAAAATTGTTAAATTAGGACAGAGTGATCAAAGTGTCCAATTTATTTGACATGTAAAGTAAATGAAAAATGAGAAATGACATGGGTTCATGAGATGGGAGACTGCTGGACTGCAGTGTCAACTAAAGCATTTCAATGGAGTGGTAGGAAAGAAAATGCTATTGAAATGGGATCAAGACATAAAGGGAGGTAACAGGGAGCATACACAGTGCTCTAGAGTTTTGCTATTAATACAAAAGAGGGCAGAGAAGCCAGAAACAGATTCAGGATCAAGGGCACAAAGCTGGGAAACAGGAGACCTCCTAGGAATCCTAAGATCTCTATGTTTAGAAAACAAAACAAAATAAGTAAAAAGTATTACAACAATTAATGCCTTATTTGATGTAAAATGGAATAATATTTCCTGTATCCTCCCATTATTCCACAGACCTGCACTAACAATAATGAAAAAACTGTATACAGCATGTAGTTCTATTTCCTGTAAGAGTATTTCATTAAGGACATTTTATACATGAGGAAACTGAGACCAGAGAGACCAAGAGACTCGCCGAATGTCATGCAACCATAGTAGCAAAGTAGAATTTGATCTAGGTTGTCTGGCTATGAACTATACACTCTTGTCTCCTTGAAGAAGTGAACATGGTCCCTTATATGCTGGTTATGGAAATTGCTGTGTAGGAAATAAACAGAGTAATGTGACAGTGAATAAATGGAGGAAAGGCTCCCTTAAATAGGGACCAGGGACTCGAGAGGCACAACTTAGATCTAAGAATTAAATAAAACCCAGACATTCAGAGGCCAAAGGGCAGAGTCTCCAGGTAGGAGAAATACAATATGCAGTGTCTCTGACATGGAAATAACCTGACATTTTCTTGCAATAGATTGGAGGCCAGCCCAGGATCCTTGAAGCACAAAGAGCAGGAAAGTTAAACAAATGAGGTTAGAGAGACAGATAGAAGCCAGATCATGTCTGGCTCACTGAGCCACGGTAAACTGTGTGGCTTTTAAGTGCAGGTGAAGGATCATTTTTAGTGCTCCACGCTGGCTACAAAATGTATGTCTCATCTCTTGATGGTATATGGCAACATGCTTTTTCTCTTCAAACCTCCAATCTGACTTAATCTTATTTTTTATAATGTCATCCAATTTTTTCCCTCATCCATCGAAAATCAAAAAAAAGAACAATAGTTTATCAAATTGCTACCTTTTTGAAAAACAATTCTGGAAAAATTTAACACAAACAAATAACTTTAATATTCTTTTTCTGGTTAGAGTAGACAAACTTCAGGTTCTAACCTTGACATTGCCATTACATATTCAGCTAGTCCTCAGAAAACCACTTGACCTTATAATACCTCTATTTCTTCAACCTTTAGGAAAAAAAAGCACAAGGTTTAGAGTGATTATATAAGATTATGGATAAAAATATTTAAAAAATTATATATCAGTGTACATGATTATTATGTTATGAAAAAAGCATGCAATATGGAATCAAATAAAATATTTTGGTGAATACACTAGAGTCTGAAAATAAAGTTTTATTATTTATGGTTTTGTGAAATGGAAGTCAAACTATTAGTCAAAGTTATCTGAGTAAAAACATCTTTTATAAAAAAGTGACATAACACAATTTTCAGTTTTGATCTAGAAAAATAATCATAAATGTATTAGCTTTTTTTAATTCATAAAAATGAAGTTATAAATCACAAAAGACAGAAACATATTTGCATCAAAGATAATGGATAAAGATTTAATATCTTTAGCTCTTTCCCATCTTGCAAGATGGTAGGTGAAAAAGTTGAGAAGCCAGATACTAAAGTGAAGAAACTCGAAGCCAAGAAGGCCAATGCTGGTGGCAAGGTGAAAAAGGGTAACCTCAAGGCTAAAAAGCCCAAGAAGGGGAAGCCCCATTGCAGCTGCAATCCTGTCCTTGTCAGAGGAATTGGCAGGTATTCTCAGTCTACCATGTATTCCATAAAGGCCATATACAAGAGGAAGTACTCAGCTACTAAATCCAAGGTTGAAAAGAAAAAGGAGAAGGTCTTGTCTTGCAACTGTTACAAAACCAGTTGGTGGTGACAAGAATTGTGGTACCTGGGTGGTTAAACTTCACAAAATGCCTAGATATTATCCTACTGAAGATGTGCCTCGAAAGCTGCTGAGCCATGGCAAAAAACCCTTCAGTCAGTATGTGGGAAAACTATGAGCCAGCATTACCCCCAGGACCATGCTGATCATCCTCACTGGATGCCACAGGGCAAGAGGGTGGTTTTTCTGAAGCAGCTGGCTAGTGGCTTGTTACTTGTGACTGGACCTCTGGTTCTTAATGGAGTTCCTTTACAAAGAACACACCAGAAATTTGATATCAATTTTGGTATCAACCAAATTTGGTATCAACCAAAATTGGTATCAGCAATGTAAAAATCCCAAAACATCTTACTGATGCTTACTTCAAGAAGCAGCAGTTGCAGAAGCCCAGATACCAGGAAGGTGAGATCTTCAACACAGAAAAAGAGAAATATGAGATTACAGAGCAGTGCAAGATTGATCAGAAAGCCGTGGACTCACAAATTTTACCAAAAATCTAATCTATTCCTCAGCTCCAGGGCTACCTTTGATCTGTGTTTGACCTGACAAATGGAATTTATCCTCACAAATCAGTGTTCTGAATGTCTTAAGAACCTAATTAAATAACTGATTACCTTTAAAAAATACAAAAAAAAATTATTATCTTTAATATGAAGAAAAGTGATTAAAATAAAGAAAACACTGAAGCCAATAGGAAAAAATGTGCAAAGTACATAATAGATTCTTCCAAGTTCATAATATTGAGAGTGGTGTGAGATGGGCAACTTTAAACATCACTGATGTGGTTGGCTGCCTGAAATCTATATTAAAAAGACATTAATCTTTCACACCATTAACCATGGTAGTTTCATATATAGGAATTTCCTCTCAAGAAATCAGAAATGGGAAAAAAGGAAAAGTAGAAGGACTATAAACATCATATCATAGGATATGATAAAATAAGTTATGATAAATTCATAAGTTATAATTAATGCAGATATTAAGGAAATGTATTAAAAGGTAATAGGGAAATGCTCTTTATTGAAATGAACTAGAAACAGTATATATAGTATATGTAAGTGATATAGTTGAATGCAAATTCTTTAATATAATAATCTGCATTCAAATGTATACTCATAAAAAATTCTGAAAGGAAATGCAAGAAAATGTTAATAATTTTTGTAAGTAGTAGGAATATATGTAATTTATATTATCTTTCTTTACTGTTTTCTAAAATACTGACAAAGACCATGAATTGACTTTACAATTAGTAAGAAAGAACAATATATAACCATAAATTATGAAATGAAGTACAGCTGTCAAAATTCTAACTAAGCTTTGATACCATAAAATGCAAATAACATCTGTGTATGCACACCTATGCATGACTTATTGGGCACTCATGCCTATGAGAGAGGTGCGCATATACACACATACACAAATTGTGCATGACACAATGATGTAACACTACACATATTTATGAGCACTTGAATGAAAAAAATAGGCCTAATTATTTCTTTATAAATATGTATATCTCAAATTCTATTTACTGAGTTTGTCTAATAGTCTAATACAGGGGCTGATTAAGTATGGCCTATGGGTTATGTCTGGCCCATGCTTCTTTATACATTGTCTATACCTGCTTTTTACTACAACAACAGAATTGAACATTTGTGACAAATGTTATATCTCATAAAGCCCAACATATTTACAATATGACTCTTTACAGGAAATGCTAACTCCTGATCTAATAGTCCAACAGGGTTGTATACCTTTTTAAGCAAACATGATATTAAATTAGGTAAAAAATATATTTTCATAAGATTTATGCTATAAACCATTAAAATAAAGTTATTAATAGTTAAAACAACATCGTAAATATTTAAACGGTAACATTAAGTTTTTAAAAGTGAAGGTAAAATTGTACATATAACAGAATCAAAAAACAACATATAATCTATGACTAGACGAAGACTGAAATAAAATACAGCAAAATTTTAAAAGTGGTGATTTATGAGGAATAAGAATGAGTGACTTCCTTCTTCTTTTATCTAAGTTAGAAATTTTTCTCAAATATATCATAATGAATACATTTCACTTTTATAATGGAGAAAATGTTCAATGAAATCATTTTTAAAATGCAAGACATAATCATCAAAACATTCATTTCGGATCATATCCATAAAAAGTATAAACTTCACTTTTTGAAATTAAATAGCAGACTAAAAAATGAAATAGCTGAACATTAAATAACTAGTTTAGAGAATTAAATTACCCCATGCTAGGTGGTTTATTGATAGGTTTTATTCTCCAGGGGAAACAGGGAACTTTAAATTAAGTATCTATTTTGAGACTCTCTAAAGTCTTTGTACTGTAAAAGTTTATGTTTAAAAAATTGAGTCAAGGGGAAAAAGGTAATAGATAACCCTTAAACAGCAATTAATTGGTTGTTTCCTCATTGTTTACCTATGATCCCTAGTTCTGTATTTATGCCTTAAATGAACATTTAATAGAAGCATATCTTTGCTGCCTGAAGTTTTTTGTTTTTTTAAGCCTATATACCTCATGCATGAGAACAAGAATTTCTTATTTTGTATAAACTAAGTTTAAAACCATAGTTATGGTAGTGTTAAACACAGATGATGTATCCATAATATGAACGTACCTGTCATACAAGAGGTCTCCCAATGATTCACTGCAGTTTAGTCCCATTGTAATAAAATTCAGTTCTATACTGGTAAAGAGCTGGTACTGTAAAATTTAGTAACTACAGTAAGTGATTGTGAAGCAATTTGCAGAAGGTGCTAAGATCGGTCCTGAGAATTATGTAATCATGTATAGAAGAAAACTTTACAAATGGAAACTGTCAGATGTTTTCCCTCTAGAAATGAAACTATCTCTACCTTCTTTGAGTTAGGTCAGTCATAATGTTGGCTGAATGTTTCTTTAAAAGAATTTGCAGTGATTCACATGCTTACTGGGTCAAATTATCGTAGGAATAAAGTCAATAAAAACCAAAACAGGAATCAGGCAAACACCAATTCCCATTTCTGTGAGATTTATGAACACACATATGAAAATCTAAGATTTAGATAATTAAGAGTGTAAAATCATTCATTTATATAATTTAGTTTTGAAAAAAATCTATTATATGTAGTTGTTTTGCTCAACCATTAAGAATAATGTATTAAACATATCTTCCAATTGAGAAAAAAATGAGTTTTAAAATAATTTTTATCCAGAAAGCATAAAAGAAAAAAATGGATGTTGGATGACGACAGCTATGTTGTTCACATCCTCAGAGATAGAAGTTACAGAGAAACAAAAAAGAAAGACTAGAATGTACTACTGGATAAGAGTTGGAGACATAAACAGGAATTAATGTTTTACCTTAATATATAAACAGAGGGATAGATAGAGACATAATTATAGGTATATGTGTTACCTAACTCTGTGCACTACGATGGCTTTGAAGCAATCACTCTCCAGTAGCAACAAACATATCCAGTACCCAGATTTTCATTTATAAATACCATTCTCCAATAACGGGAACCAGGCGTCCTTGGTGAAATGGTTGATTGCTGGCGCAGGCAACGAAAATACAAGATGTTCCAGGAGCATCTTGAACCAGAAAATAAAGAAGTGCTCAACTAACAAAATGCTGGGGACTATGTCAAAGGGACATAGGTGCCAACCTGAAAGAGGTTCCACCAGGCTAGATGGCTTACACCTGTAATCTCAACACTTTGGGAGGCCAAGACAGAAAGATCACCTAACACTTAGGCTCAGGAGTTTGAGACCTGCCTGGGCAACATAGGGAGACCCTATCTTTACAAAAACTAAAAAAAAGAATATTAGCCAGGTGTGGTGGCATGCACTGATGGTCTCAGCTACTTGGGAGGCTAAAGTGGGAGGATCACTTGAGCTCAAGAGGTCAAGGCTGCAGTGAGCTGTAACATGTCACTGCATTCCAGACTGTGTGACAAAGTGAGACCCTGTCACAAAAATAAGAAAAAAAGAAATAAAAATAAAAACTGAAAGAACTCCCAATGGCTACATCTGAAAGAATCTGAGCAACAAAATAAACAGCAGAGTGTTGGATTATGACCTAAAGTTATTTAATATACATGAGTCTATAGAATATAAATAAATGACTGAATAAATATATAAGTGAAAGGGAAAATACAAATGTATTATCTTTGCAATATTTATGTAAATTTAAAAATATTCCAAAATCAGTTTGTTAAAATATTGTTTATAAAGAATAATACATGTGAAAGGTTCTAAAAATTTTGCCAAACACATAAAAGCAGACTTAAAAATGAAATAGACAATATGATTCTAATTTAGAAAATAAAAACATGCCAAACCAACCAACGAACAAAAACTATAGCAAAACACAATTTCCTTTCTCAAAGGCTGACAAATATCAAAATATAGATAATACTCTCAGTTGTTCAGGGTGTGTAGAAACATTCTGATATAGAGACATGTTGAAGTGAATGTATAATCAGCATCAATTGCCAGGGAAGGTAATACAAACACATGTGTTAACTGAAAATGTACTGACCATTTTATTAAAGAGTTCTCCTAATAATTTATCTTGCAGATGCTTTTGCACATATGGGAAATGGCATATGCACATAACAGTTTATTGCAACAGTTTTGATGATTTAGGTAATTTGTGTTGAATATAATCTAAACATCCACTATTATGGACTGAAGTATGTCTACCCATTAGAATACCACATAGCTGTTAAAAAGAATGATATGAATTTATAAATACTGATATGAAAACATCCCTAAAACATGTCACTATGTTGTCCAGAAGAACAAAGGCAAGGTGCTGATAGTATGACTATTTGGCTTGATAACAGTATATACTTGCAAGCTTTCTCTCTGTCTCTCTGTCGCACAAGAAATTAGTTAAAGGTGTTTGTCTTCTGGGAGAAGTACTGCCTGATGGCAGATCAACGAGTATAGATGAGTTACTTTCGTTGTATACTGTTTTGAATGTGAATTTTATAGATTGTGGTTTATTTTAAAACCTGAAGGGCTCAACACAATCTCTCAAAAATGCAATTCATTTAACAAAGTTTTAATTAGTATTCTGCTAACAAGATAAACAATTGTGTTGACATTTTTATAAGTCATTCAGAGGTTTTCAACAGCCTTAACTAATTAATTAGCTATGAGAGGAGTTTAGCAGTTTTTATAGCCATTGGAAAATGAATTATTTACCCTGGAGAAGAAAATGTTGAGACAGTGTTTTCATGTTATAAAGAAATCACTGAACAGTGGTTAACCTGCTATTTACAATAAATTTGCATTTTTTCTCAAGTGGTTAATGGTCACAGAATCTTTTCCTTAGGGGTACATAGATAAGGCCAGGTATTAAGTTAGTATGATTTGAAGAAAAGCAATATATATGACAAAAATGTGTCCAACCTCATGAAAAGAAATTCATACTTAAAATACAAGATATAATTTTTGCTTCTCACTGGCAAAAATCAAAATGTTTGATGTGGTATGCTGGTAAGGATAAAGATAAACCCTGGTGAATTACTGGTACAATTTCTATAGAGGGCAATTTGGCATTAAACATTAAAAGTTTTTTAAATGTTCACATCATATTTCAAGAAAATTCTACATACATAAAAGAACAGTCATTTGCAATATTGTTTATAAGAATAAAAATTTGAAAATATGCTAAATACCCAGCAATAGTGACTGATAAAAGAAATAATGCTCCATCCTTCCAATGGACTATGAATCCATTAAAAAATGAGGCATATTTATATGTAAGAAAATAAAATGTATTTGTGATATTGCTATATTTTAAATAGCAAACTACAGGACACTGTGTATATACTGCTATCGTTTGTGTAGAACTTACAAGGAACTGACAGAAGTGCTTACAAATAAGGCCAGGCACAGTGGCTCATACCTGTAATCCCAGAACTTTGGGAGGCCAATGTGGGTGGATCACCTGAGGTTAAGTGTTTGAGACCAGCCTGGCCAAGATGATGAAACCCCATCTTCACTAAAGGTACAAAATTAGCCAGGCCTGGTAATGGACACCTGTAATCCCAGCTACCTGGAGGCTGAGCCAGGAGTATCACTTGAACCCAGGAGGCAGAAGTTGCAGTGAGCAGAGATTGTGTCATTGCACTCCAGCCTGGGTGACAGGAGCAAAGCTTTGACTCAAAAAAAAAAAAAAAAAGTGCTTACAAATAAATGGAATATATCTAGAGGGATACACAAGAAACTTTTGACAGTGGTTGCTCTTGAGGAGGGGAAATGGGTGACTGGAGTGAGTGGGCAAGAGTGGAATAGAGACTTTTCATTATATACTCTTTAGTAATTTGGGATTTTGCAACATTACAGTTTTAACTAATAAAACTTGTGTGATTTTAGGCATTGATCCAATCCCATTATAGAAATCATTCTTTCAGATTAAGATGTTCTTTCCAAAAATTTGACACACAATCAGCAATTTCAGTTTTAACTTCATGGAATTGTGAATAAAATAAAATCGAATCTAGAATTAAAGATAAGAAAAAACAGAAGAGGTGTGGAGGATGGGTGCCTGTGGGACAGAAAATGCTTTTCTGGGGAGTCATGGGTATCCATTGGTATCTAAAGGGAAAGAGATCACCAACATGAAAATCACTGGTTTATCACTTATACTGCTATGGTCTGGGCTGGTCCTAGACTGGAAATCCTTCTTAAGCAGTTATAGGGCTCTTCCTGTTTGAAAGCACCTTCATGCTTTAGAACACTTTTACTATGCATATGTACAGGCAGAGCTGAAAGACTCCAGTAAACTCTACAGTTCATAAAGAAAACTCATTCTTTAATTGAAAAACACTAGAAAACATTCAAAATCTCCTATTAATACCAATTTGAGGAAAAACAGTTTATTTTGGATTTGGGAAGGTTAGGGACTTAACTCTTTCAATGTATGCACTTTGGTACGTTGAATTCTAAAACATTGTTTAATTTTCAATAAAAAGAAACCTAAAAGTTGCTAATTAGCAGTATATTTTAATTTGTGAATTAAATACACAACCAACATTGGAAGACATACTGCTTGGGAATCTTTCTTTCTATGAATTAAATATGTCTTTTGATAGAGAAAATTTAGTCCAACATGGAAGCAGAGACTTTCACGAACATCTTAGATTTTGGCTAGAAAAAATTCTAGAAAAATGTGCCAATCTGCTGCTAATTGAGTATTTTTACTGGTGTATGATTTTAAGTGCACATGGAACATTTGACCAGAACTGGGAGAGTATTTTTAGGGAAAAAATAAAGAATGAACAAAGCTGGGAGAAGAGGAGGCAAACCCAGGCACACATGAATGACTAAATCTGGAGATACATTTAGTTTGTCTCCTCAAAAAATCCCCATAGAATTCTCAAACCTCTCCTCCAATAGGCTGAGTAATGACTCAACACTTTATTAACGATACCAAAAGCATGTCTCATAAAAGTTGCCATTTCCTTTGTAGAAATCTTATGGCAGAGGTCACATTATAATCTATAATTTTTGTGGCCTAATGGCCATTATTAATAATTCCTAATATATTTTGGGCCATATTTAAACAATTTTATCTTTTAAATATCTACACACACACACACACACATGTTGATAATGTCTATTTTCATTAATTTACAAAAAAACGAATATTGCTTTGTGACTAGAACATGTCTTTTAAAATAATATATATATGATTTTGGTGTAATAAAATAAAAATACATGAATGTCTTTTACCATGTAGATTTGCATAGAAATTAAAAGAGTTATAGAAAGCAAGTTCTAGGAATTACATAAAATTGTAGTCCTCCTAGTTTTAAAATAATAGTAGTAGAGGTAGTGAGACTGTGAAGAATTGAGTGCCCTGTACTGTGATAGTAGCAGAATAAATTGGAATGATTTGGGAAAGGTGTGAGAAATTTGGCAATTTATGATAAAAGACATACATATTCAAACCTTTTAAAGTAACAATGTCAGTCTGAAGACTAAAGAACCAATGAAAAATTAGGTCACATTTGTAGACAAAGGTGTTCACTGTGATTTTATTTCTAATATTAAAAACTCCATAAATTCTAAGATTTGGATATTAGTTAAGTAAAGTAGTTAAGTAGTTGAGTAAGTATATATTTAAGGTCAAAGATTATTCAGCCATTAAGGTGGCATTTAAAAGAACAACTGATAGAAAAAAATATGCAATGGGAAAAAGTAGGCTATAGTTTGCCTGTAAAAGGGATCTTCAAGAAACTCATGGAAAATATGTACTTTTTGCATAACAAAACTTTCACTAACTTGTTATAACATCTCTGAACAGAATCTAGTTTGAGTCACTAAGAAGAATAAGACATTAGTTTTAAAAGAGCCTCTATCAGAGCAACTTGAATTCTACTAAAATGGAAGCAAGAACACACATCAAGTTTATGGTGAAGCTTGGGTAGAAGAATGGCAAAATCACTGATGCTTTACAAAAAGTTTATGGGGACAATGCCCCAAAGAAATTAGCAGTTTACAAATAGTAACTTATTTCAAGAAGGAAAAAGAAGATGTTGAAAATGAAGCCCACAGTAGCAGACCATCTATGTCAATTTATAAGAATAAAATTAATCTTGTTTGTGCCCTAATTGAAGAGGACCAATGATTAACAGCAGAAACAACAGCCAACACCATAGACATCTCAATTAATTCAGCGTATACAATTCGGACTGAAAATTAAAAGTTGAACAAACTTTCCACTGGATGGGTGCCAAAACCATTGCTCCCAGATCAGCTGCAGACATGAGCAGAGATTTCAATGGAAATTTTAAACAAGTGGGATCAAGATCCTAATGCAACAGGAGATGAAACATAGCCTTACCAATATAATCCTGAAGGCAAAGCACAATCAAAGCAATGGCTACCGAGAGGTAGAAGTCATCCAGGCAAAGCAAAAGCAAACTGATCAAGAGCAAAGGTCATAGCAACAGTGTTTTGGGGATGCTCAAGGCACTTTGCCTGTTGACTTTCCTGAGGGCCAAAGAATGATTATAGCTGCATATTATGAGTGTTTTGAGAAAGTGAGCAAAAGCTTTAGGAATAAAACTCCTGGGAAGCTTCAGCTGAGAGTCCTTCTCCACCACAATGCTCCTGCTCATTCCTCTTAACAGACAAGAGCAATTTTGGGAGAGTTTTGAAGGGAAATTATTAGACATCCACACTACAGTTCAGATTTGGCTTCTTCTGAATTCTTTTTGTTTCCTAATCTTAAAAAAATCCATGAAAGGCATTCGTTTTTCTTCAGTCATTAATAAAAAGACTGCATTGATATGGTTAAATTCCCATGATCCTTAGTTCTTTAGGGATGGATTAAAAGGGTGGTATCATTGCTTTAAAAAACGTCTTGATGGGGTTTATGTTGAGAAATAAAGTTTATATTTTTATCTTTTAATTCCATTTAACAGGAACTTTTTGATTTCATCTTTCATATTGATATATTTTTCTTTTTTTTTTTTTGAGATGGAGTCTCATTCTGTCACCCAGCAGGCTGGAGTACACTGGCACAGTCTTGGCTCACTGCAACCTTTGCCTTGCAAGTTCAAGCAATTCTGCTAAGTAGCTGGAATTACAGGTGCCCACCACCATGCTTGGCTAATTCTTGTATTTTTAGTAGAGACAGGGTTTCCCCATGTTGGCCAGGCTGGTCTTGAACTCCTGAGCTTAAGTGACCCACCGACCTCGGCCTCCCAAAGTGCTGGGATTACAGGTGAGGCACCATGTGCAGCCGATATATTTTTCTTGTACAGAGAAAAGAAACAAAAAGACAATACACATGATTATGTGCATTGGCAGGAATTGTGAATACTTCATATTTTCATTTTATTTACACTTTTATATATTTTCCAAATCCCCCACAGTAGCTACTTATTTCTGTTATAAATGCTATAGCCTTATCAAATGAAAACAATCAAATGTGTGAAAAGTAATTTAATGTATACAATAATCCTAAAACTAAGTTGAGTTTTTAAACTTTACTTTTAATACACCAACAATATGCAGAAAACATACGGCACAAATAAAATATACTTTCAAAATCCATGTTGATTGACAAAGATCTGCCATATACAAAACAAACAGGATAAAATTAAACTAAGTTTAATTGTTTCTCTTAGTAAATGTATCTAAATAAATGTGTTTTTAAGGTTGGTATTGCTCAGTTTGATAGAATATTTATAGCAATTAAAGAATGATTCTTAATAATTGCTCTAGCAGGGGGTCATTTCTCAATTATTCTTTGCATTCTGTAGCTCCAACCTATGCTCAGTATGCCCACCAATTCCAAGTGATTTCCAGTGGCATGGAGCTAAATGAGAAAGGAGCTGAGTCTATATTCCATTTAAGTGTCACTTAAATGATTATATGTAACACCATATAAAATGATGATGCTACCTGCCAGTTGACAAGCTAAATATTCTAAATTAAAAAAATATTGTATATGTTGTCTTTACCTGAGAAGTAAAGCCAGCTTTGCCATGAGCTCTTTACAACTCATATCCTTATTCTCCTTTCATAAGAATTCCACTGGGGGTCCAAATTATGGTCTTTGAATGGTTTCCTTCCACATAAGACTAATTACCCTATACAGGAATCAAACCTGCAATTGTAATCTCATAAGCACCACATTCTAACCAAGTTAGCTGACTCTATTTACTTATTCAAAAATCAGCAAATGGAAAATTATTTTCTTAAGCTTAATGTAAATTCAAACTACTCATTTTATTCTTTCCAGCAAAAGGCTCACAATAATAGATATTAGACCCTTTCATAAGCAGTATGAAATCTTACAAGAAATAAATGTAAAAATTGATTTAAAGAATAACTGAATAAGAATGAAAAATCTTTTAGATATTAGGGTAAAATCTGAGATAATAAAACAAATAAGTACTGAATACTGAATATTTGCTCTATTTATGTAACAGAAAGCAAATCATTTTTAAGAATTCATCATTCAATAGCATCATCTCAGGAACTGTTCTTACAAAGTTTTACCTCTGAAAGATGGGCATCTGCTCTATTCAGATGCAAATTTAGAACAAAATCTCGTGATGTGCAGTCAATGAATCAAGTTCTCATTCTCTATTTGTTAGTCAACCTGTGCCAACTTGCTACAATGCATCTGAAGGAAAACAGTTAATGCCTGGTACTTTCCTTACAACTGTAAACTTTCTCCTTGCTTCAGGAATGTATCTTTTTCCTGAAAGCCACTTATGATCAACGTTCTACTGATGGAAGCACATTGCATCCTCTGACCAGGAAATCTCATGACAAGTAGAGTTCATAGTTACTGAGATCAAACGAGATTACACTGATACAATAAAATGTTTTTTATAGACTTGAGTGCCACACACTCAAAAGCATAGTTCATAAAATTAGAGATACGAATTTTATCCTAGGATTGTTTGGGACTAAGCAATATATTAATTTATGGAAACACTTGCTTTGCTTATGTAAATCCAGTACTGTACTGTGGTATCAGTGGAATTATTCATAAACCTATCAAGGAATGTAAAAGTGGATAGTCATGGTAAATGGCAGATGCTTATGTCCACTACAAAGCTAGTTTAAAGTTTCATTTTTAGTTGTCTGCTGACTGTTCAATCTTTAAAGAAACCTCCAGTTCACCTTAATTAAATTAGATAATGTGATTCATGGGTTGTTTCTGGACCACTGCTCTTCTCACTCTAATGGAAATCAATGAAAAAGTATGAGGCTTACTTATAAAACAGAAAATAAAAAGTGCATATAAAATTTCAGAAAAGGAGTTCTTGATTACATGGGCAGTATACTAACTGGCTAAAATTGGTTAACAGTAGAAATTACTTCAGTATAATAGTTGCTATTTTTTAACTCCTTCTTTACTAAAAATGATTTTGCTTTCGGAAGATTTTCTTATAACTCCTCTCAACAAATTGTATCTTCATTGAAAAATACAAAAGCTAGCTTTGTACTTGACCTGAGGTTGCTGCTACTAATCTGTTAGCCCTTAAGAGAAAGGCAGGTTCTGAGTATTCGATTTTTCAGATGTACTGAAAAAAAAAAACTTAACAATATAACTCCAAAGTAGCAAATGATATTTTAACAGAGAGAATAAAATTCAACTGAGGGGAGTCTGTTTCTTTGTCTCTAGTTCACAAAAACAATTCAAAAATTCATCAAATATTAAATATATGTATATACCAGACTTTGTTTTGTTAGAGGCTCAGAGATTAGAAACAAGAAGCTCACAACAAACCAATTCCTGACTTTAAAATATTTATAATCTTTTAAAATAGATAACCAAGAAGCTTAAGTATTTTATATATACAAAGAAGTGTTTATAGGTCATATGAGGAGGTAACCTACATGGAGGATGGTCACAGGATTGAAACATGAACTGAATCTTGAAGAGCAACAAGAAGGAATAAAGAGAGAAAAAGGAGTGCTCAGTATCATTATGACTGCTGCATTACATGTGTTTGTACTGGTTTCAAAAGGCTGTGATAGGAAAAATAAAAATAGCAACGACAAAATAATAACAGTGGCCGAAGTTATATAGTTTCTATTTTGTGCCAGGCATCATTCTGAACATTTTACATTTTACATATATTAACTAATTTAATCTTCTCAACAATAACTTCTAAAAAATAATAGTATTATTTCTAACATTTTACAAATGAGAATACAGAGACCCACAGAGTTTAAGTGACTTGCCAAAGGTAACCCAGCTAACTAATTATTGAGCTGGAACTTAAACTCAGACACTTTGGTCAGAGTTGAGGATTAAAGAGGTAAGTATAATCTCCTATATCACAGTAAGGTTTGACATTAATTCTGACATTAATTCTGACATAGAACCAAGAAAAAAATTTAAGCAAAACTAAAACAAAAGCAAAAACAAAACTCAGGTTTATATTTTAGAGAACTCTTAGGCAGAAGTGTTGAGGATAGCTTGTAAGGAAATGAGGTACTGTCAGGGTCATCAGTAAGTTCTTACATCAGTCCTAACAAGAAATCACAAGGCATGACAGAAAGCAGAAGAGACAAATATCTCTTAGCAGAGAAAAACATTATGTTGAATTTTTCAGCATTTCTAACAGAATCTTCTAGCTAGGCATAGTATCACAGCCAGTTAAATTGCGGTGGGGGAGTGTCTAAAAAATAAATAACAAAAATGGGAAAAACTACAAATAGTCAAATGTAATTTAAAATGATGATAAATTTTGTTCAGAAGACAAAAATTGATCCTGCTTAATCCTTGCTTCAGAGTAGTATTGCTAGAATACGCTAAATACATAGGTAGGCCTAGAAAATTTATGAAGGCTTATCTTGTGACTTAATAAAATTGGTTTTTACAAGTCATTTTTTTGGCTATTCTTTAATTATATAACATAAAAGTTACTTTGCAATAAAAAGAAATCTTGATTGCCTAATAAAGTGAGAAGATTCAGTAGGTAAACATGTTCTGAAGAGGGTTTAAATTTAAGTCATTACATCATGCATTTTACAATAAAGTTTTCAGATGAATTTGCTTTATGAAGGGCGTCTTTTCCTTAAGAAAATTAAGTAATTGAAGGTAGTTTAAGATGAAGACAAAACTGACATACATATATATTCCATAATAACAAACAATAATGGAAGTGGCTTTATACTCAGTATAAAGACAAAATAATAGCAACACATCATCCCTGATGCTGTAATCTGTTGGCAGAAGAACTTTTCAGCATTTGGCTTTATGCTTCCCTATAATTTTATGGTTTATCAGTTGATGCTTAATCAGTAGGACTGTGTTAACTAACACTATTCAGTGGCTCATCATTAAGAATTCTTTTTCAAACTCCAACACAAATAGGAGAACAATTTGAAGTAAAGACCATCTCCATCTGAAGTATTTGTTTCTTGAAGGATGCTTGATTGGTCTTAAGTATAGTGAATGTAATAATGACATTTGAAGTAGATACGTGCATCAGTTCTAGAGGTCTCTAGCTGAAATCTATTTACTTACTTACCTCTAGAGGAAAATCTTTAATGTTTCTCTGAATTTTCCAAGCTATTTTAGGTTAGCTGCAGCTGAAAACATTATTTTTGTTTCCCAATATTATTTTGATGACTAAATGTTATATCATTAAAGATGATGACTTGCAAAATGAATGTGTGAATGACAATAATTAAAAGTAGACAAATTATTTTCCAAAGTATCAAAATATTTATACTCAATTTTTTACTAAACTTTTGGTCTAAGTAAAACAAAAATAATAATGATAATGATTACAAGATAATGATCATAACAAATTACAGTAGTTTGTATTTATTAACCAGATTCTATTACCTATTTTACATTTTACCTTTTCTTCATAACAACCATATAAAGTAGATATAATTATTATTTTCAGGTTAAGGATGAAATGACTATGGCTTGGACAGTTTCAGGACTTTATCCATATTTCCAACTAGAAGCCAGGATTAGCTGCTTGATTCTAAAGTCTACATTATTAATCATTATTCTGTGCAGTTTATGTTATTTGATGACAAACAAAACATAAAACTGGATTAAACTTTAGCATATAGAATCACTAATACTAAGCTTGCTAGTTATTAAATTATTAATTCTCAGCTCCAAATAAAGTCATTTATACTTGGCTCTGATGCTGGGGCTTTCTCCTTTGCCATATGCTTCCATTAAGATTCTTTCAATGAGGGACATTAAAGAGAGATTGCAAGGCAGGAAGAGAAGGGATATTCTTCCTGTTCTCTTGTAGGATATTACAGCTGGCTGACAATCATCTAATGTTCAAAAATTAATGTCATTTTATTCATAGAAAACTGCAATGATTTTGCTTATTCAGTTCCACACATTTATATTTCTCTTACAAAATGGGATGAGATCTTCTTCAAAATGTGGTTTAAATGTCTAAAACAGTACCTTGTAAAATATTTATTAACTTTGAAAATTATTTTAGTGTTTAAAATAAACCATATGTAATAGGGAAAAGCAAGGTCAATCAGTTTATAGCAGCAGTAGACATAAAACTGAAGATTCTATATCTGTAAACTAGCAATTCTTTTTTATTCTTTTAAAAATATTTAAACTTTTTATAACAGACATTTTCAATATACACAAAAATAAAAAGAACAATATATAATGAGTCCATATACTACACATAGTTTCTGTAAGAGTTTGCTAATTTTGGTTCTTCTATTCCATCCATACTATGTATTTTACTTTATTTACTTATTTTCTGAAGTTTTTTTAATCCCTGAAAACATTTCAGTCCATTTAAACATACAAGACTTTATAAATTACAGAACCTTTAAAACTTTATAAACTACATAACTTTTTAAACTACAGAAACTTTAATATATCTAACATTAACCATATTTCTTAACGTCTTCTAATATCTAGATGTTCAAATTTCCATATCGTCTCAAAAATGTCTTCTACCATTGATTTGTTCAAATTAAAACAAAATGGTCTACACTTGTGTTAGTTTGTTGTCCTTTGTTTGTCTCTATTTCTCCTTTCCTTTCCCTCTTTTACAAAGTACAGGTACAAAGATGGTAAAAAGTACAATTTGAAATCAAAGCTGTGAGAACAAGCATGTTTATTCTCTCATTCTCCATATTAGGTGAAGATATTTTAATATTTCAACACTAAATATGAAGAAATGAGATTATTTACTTTGTAAAATTTCTGTTATTGTATATATGGCTGATGACTTCTTCATGTGTCATTTAACTTCCCTGAATCTCCCAAATTTTCTGGGAACCAGTAAGTAGTTAGATCTTGAGGTTTGAGTGATTCCAGGCAATGATTTTTTTGGCATGAATACCCTACATATAGTGCTGTGAATTCTGCCAAACATTTAAGAAAAAAATAACGGCAATATTCTCACTGAATGTAAATATATTTAAATAATAAATATTTACACAAATAATATATAAATACAAAATATAGGCTTGGTACAGTCATCATGCTTGTAATCCCAGCACTTTGGAAGGCCAAGGCAGGTAGATCACTTGAGCTCAGAAATTTGAGACCAGCCTGGGCAATGTGGTGAAACCCTGTCTCTATAAAAAACAAAATATTAGCTGGGTGTAGTAGCTCTTACGTATGTTCCCAGCTGTTAGGGAGACAGAATTGAAAGGATAGTTTGAGCCCAGGAGGTGGAGGTTGCAGTGAGCCAAGATGGCACCACTGAACTCCAACCTGGGCAACTGAATGAGAGAACCTATCTAAAAAAATAAATAATATACAAAAAAAAAATATATATATATATGTATGTATTTATAAATACAAAAGAAAAATATAAAAATTAAACATTTGTGTAATTAATATAAACAAAAGTGGGTTTATCTCAGGAATGCACTGCTGGTTTAACATTTTAAAATCATTCAATATATTTTATAATATTTGTAGCATAATGATGAAAAATAGGATTATCTCAATAGACATATAAGAAATGATAAAATTCAAAATATATTCATAACTCAAAGCAGCCTAGGAATATACAACATACACTTAACTGATAAAGAATTTTTATAAAAATATCTATAGCAAGCATCATTTTTAATGGTGAAATACTGATTTTTTTTCAGCTAATATTAGAAATGAAAAAAGGATGCTATTACATCTACTTCAAATTATACTTTTACTGTGATACAAAGTGTGCCATCAATTGGACAATTTGCCCTCTATCATGCCTCATTTATCTTCATAGTACTTTTGAAGAAAACATTCATATTTTCTAACTTCCTAACATATCATATATTTATTTTTATATCTCCTATTGTCAGAATGTGAGCCCCAAGAGGGAAGGGATTTTGGCTTTTGTATCCATTGCTTTATTCCCTGTGTCAGGCACATGGTGGATGTCCAACAATAAATGTATTTTGAGACTAAAAGTAACAAGCTCAAAATGATCTTTATATTTTAAAATTTGAGTCCATCTTATTAGTTATTTTTTAATGAAATTCATTTTCCCCTTCTACTTAGATGACATTTTTCTGAATATATAATTTACATAGAAAATCTGCAAAATACAGAAAAGTAGAAAAAGGAAAACCTACCATTCAGTGATAATTTCGTGGTAACATTTTGAAGACTTTCCTAATTTAACCTATGCAAAAATATATGTTTTTGGTGTATCTAAAATTAAGCTGATTTTAAATCTATTTTATTATTTTTTGTATTAGTTTGTTATCATGCCACTATGATAAAAGAACTGCCCGAGACTGGGTAATTTTTAAAGAAAAAGGTTTAATTTGTCCACAGTTCCACAGGGCTAGTGAGGCCTCAGGAAACTTATAATTATGATAAAAAGGTAAGCAAACATATCTTTCTTCACATGGTGACAGGAGAGAGAAATGAGTGCGCAGTGAAGGGGGAAGGCCCTTATAAAACTATCAGATCTTCTGGGACCAACAACTCCATATTGCAAGAACAGAATGGGGAAAATCTCCCCAGTGATTCAATTATCTCCATCTGGTCACTCCATGAGGATTATGGGAACTACAATTCAAGATGAGATTTGGGTGGGGACACAGCCAAACCATAGCATTTTCCATATCTTTTAAATTACTTAATGGATGAATGAACACAATTAATTTAACATTTTCTATCATTTGGCTGTTTTCAATATATCCTTATTAAAGATAACAAACACTAAAACAAACATCCTTCTGTATATCCATGATTATCCCATAGAGCAAATTACTGAAATGGAAATTTATAACTGAAATAGTATGCATGTAGTAAGGATCATGATTAATATTTTGAGTCTCTTTTTTTATTGATTCTAATGTTGCTATTTTAATTTCCATTTTTTATCTAGTTTCATTCTCCTGATCACATCCTATCTCATAGCTTTAAATATTGTCTATATGCTAATGATTCCCATATTTATACCTATACTCCAGATATCTCCCTGAATTCCAAATTCATAAAGTTAATTATCTGACATTTCTACCTGAATGCTTTACCTTAATTTGCATCTCAAATTTAAACTGTGCAAAATTGAGCTCCTACACTTTTACTCCACAGGAATTGCTCTTCTTCCTGTCTTTACTATCATAGTTAATGACAATTCCATGTTTCTAGTTATTCAGGTGAAAACCCCTGAAAATCATCTTTGATATTCTGGGAAGGCAAAGGTTAGTAGCTGGCTTGCAATCTGTTTGCCTTTGCAACCCATCTGGGAAAAAAAGAGATAACCCAGTTATATTTCTCTGTAAACATGCCAATCACAATTCTACCAAACATACAAATAGAATTTATTAGTGGGGAGTTCTTATCTAAGAAATGCTTTTAGCAGGATATACCTGGTCTGGGCTGGGATAACTTAGACTGGAAAAAAAAAAACTAACAAAATAAAACTTGTAATCTATGAATTTATAAGGCATGGTTCTATTTAAAAAATCACACAAATTATGTAATTAAAGAAATATAAAAAGAAGATGCTTCGTAACTGAAATGACTCATTCTGTGCAAGCAATGTATCACATATATTTCTTTTATTTTTATTTGTATTTATTTATTTTTTTGAGATGGAATCTCACTCTGTCACCCAGGCTAGAGTGCAATGGTGCAATCTTGGCTCACTGCAACCTCCACCTCCTAGGTTCAAGTGATTCTACTGCCTCACCCTCCCAAGTAGCTGGGACTACAGGTGTGCGCCACCTCACCCATATAATTTTTTGTATTTTAGTAGAGACGTGCCTTCACCATGTTGGCCAGGACGGTCTCGATTTCTCTTTAATTAATTAATTAATTTTTATTCAGTCCCTGTAGAGACTGCTAAAAATTGCCAATGCCGACTACATTTCAAGTCGTCATGGCGGGGTATAGGAAAAGTTTTCAATTAGCAATAATTGCCCTTCGGATAAACCTCATTAGCTACGATACTGCCACTCTGCAAAGCTGGTCTCAATCTCTTGACCTCATGATCTGCCCGCCTCGGCCTCCCAAATGCTGGGATTACAGGAGTGAGCCACCGTGCCTGGCCGTATCACATATATTTCCTTTTTTTTTCCCCACATATATTTCTTAACCTCTCATGTTAAATTTGAACCACAGCATGTCCTCATACATGAAAAAGAAATTTTATAGAGAGATACACCTGATGGTTTTACATCTTTCAAAGGGAAGAATGCTTGGCTGGTATCTGACTACTATTTGTATGCATAATTTATTGGCAAACTTGATATTGTGATATTGGGTAAGATCTATAATTCATTGTGAGTCTGCTTTGACAATCTGACTCCTAATTTTGTCTTACTTTCAATATCTAATAGTCAGCACATGCTACTGGATTTCAAATCATATCTGCTTATCTCCTACTTTTCTCGGCTTCTCAGTATACCATTTTCATCTCTCTCTTGCACTTTCTTTTCTTTTCCAAATGCTCTCGACTTCCTTCATTTGATTCTCTATACAGCAGCCAGACTAATAAATTCTTTAACAATGTAAATAGATCATGTCATCCCTTTGTTCTAAACTTTTCAAATGCTTCCCATCTCTCTGAGTTGATGCCAAGTTCCTTTCAATGAACTGCAAAGTCTTTCCCCTCAACTTTTCTGATCTTATCCTCTATCCTCTCTCCCAACTCACACTGCTCTAGCCACACTGAATGTCCTGCTATTTGACAATGCCAGGCATTCTCTCATGTCAAGGTCTCTGTACTTCCTAATGCTTGTAGCTGGATTTCTGCATGACTTGTTTACCGTCTCATTTATTTCAGGACTTAAGGGCTTCTCTGGCCATCTTAATAAAATTGCAATTCCACCTCCAATATTTCTTATTCATCTTCCCTATGTTGTTTTTTCCCCCTTAGCAATCATCACCCTTTAAGATACCACATAGTCTCCTTATATATATCGGGAATCAACAAACAATAATAAACAACAAATAAAATCTGGTTTCAGGTTCTGAAACCGGATATATATATATATATATAACCTGAAAGGATATATATATATATATATATATAACCTGAAAGGATATATATATATATATATATATATAACCTGAAAGGATATGTATATATATGCACATGTAACCTGAAAGGAGATATATATATATATATATATATATATATATGTGTGTGTGTGTGTGTGTGTGTATATATGTGTATATATATATACATGTGTGTGTGTGTGTATATATATATATGTATATATATATATACATACATGTGTGTGTGTGTATATATATATATATATACTTCCACTACAGTGTAAGCTCCTGAAACCAGAGACTTTTTGTTGTTATTTGTTGTTTCCAGATTCTACAAAGGTGACTGATACATAGTAAGTGCTGAATACATATGTGTTGTTTCATTTGATTTTTATTATGTGTGAGTTTGAATTTTATTATATGTCTATTAGCCATTTTACCTTATTTTAAATTAATTACTTATGACTTGGCTCATTTTTCTATGTGCTTTCTACTGTTCATTAGTAAGAACTCTCTCATATGAATGCTATTAAATCTTTCTTAAATTGCAATGTATTTTTGCTCCAAAGGGACTGCTCTTCTCACATTTTCTCAGTTAATTGACAGTCATCCTTCCAGTTGTTAAGGTCAAAATCCTGAAACTCATTTTGATCCTTTGGAAGCAGAAGGGATAGCACAGATGTCTATTAAGTTTTCTCCCTTAACCCATCAGAAAAAGGAAACAAATACATGTTAAATTCCTATGTGAACATGTTAATGACAATCTGCCAATGCGTTTTTCTTCAATTTGTCATGTACCTTTGAATTTATTTTGTTGTACTTGGTGTACAGCAAGTTGAATGGGTTGTTAAATTCTGCCAAACTTTTCCTTCCTGATTTTTTAATCAAAAGTTTAGAAAATAAATTGTACTATATTTTATATACCCATTGTATAATAACTTCATTTTTGTATTGAACTATTTAATATTTTTAACACATGTGTATGCCAGAAATACTAGTACTTGCATGCTTGAATGCCTGAGTATATTAATGTCTGTAATAATTCATAGTATGTGGTTTTACTTCTTTCTTTCCTTACCCCTCAAAGTTTAATTTAAAGTTTTCTCTTATCAGCTCATCACTGGTGTATGCCAGTCATTTCCAAAATATGAGTGTTAGAAACCCTAAAAAAAAGAAGTTCAATTTTAGAGCATAACTTTTAGTATTCACTGATTTAGAAAACACAATTAAGAAACATCTATGAAGAAATATTTTGAATAAATGGATTGAATGTCTGTGTCCACCTAAAATTCACAACCTTCAAATCCTAACCCCAACGTGGTATTAGGCTGTGGAGCTTTGAAAGTGAATTAGAGTTCTGAGAATGGAGTCTTCATATATAGGATTAGTGTCCTTATAAAAGGGACTCCCAGAGAGCCCTCTTACTCTTTCTGTCATGTGAAGACACAAAGAGAAGTCAGCAGCCTGTAATCTGAAAGTAGACTCCACCATGTTGGAACCCTGATCTTGGACTTCCAGCCTCCAGCACTGTAATAAATAAATTTCTGTTGTTGATAAGCCACCTAGTCTATAGTACCTTATTACAGCAGCCTGAACTAAGACATTCACTAAGTACAATGTTTTGTCAATAGTAAGACAATTATGATTTGTCTTACAATGTTAAGACAAATTAAGTAACATAAATGTGCAATTACTAAGTATAATAACCAATGGCTTTATGCACATAGTTTCATAAACCCTTCACAATCCATATCTGTCTCCTGGTGTTAGTTAGCTATTGATATATAAGACAATAGTGTAATTTTCCCCCTAAGTTAATAAACATTTGATCCATTAAATTTTACTAATTATTTTCATTCCCACTATTTTTTTTTTCTTAATACCACCTTTATCTTTTTCTACTTTTTAATATTCACCAAGATCTGTTACTGGAATTTCTCCTCTGTTCCACTCACCTTTCTGTTCTTGTGGCAGAACTATACTCCCTTAATAATGTATTATTTTTCTTTAAGAAATATTTGGCAAATTTGCTATTATCATTCCTTTGTCAGGTTTACAGTTTTAGTCTTGTTAAAACACATGGTAATCATGCCCTTCCATTTTTAATGATTCTCCATTTTCTATTGAATAGAGTCTTTTTAGAGTGATAGCAGGGTATGTAAGGCTTCCATAGTCTTGTCCCACCTAATCTTTTAGGGTTCATCCTCTTCTCATTCACTTTATACATGCTACATTCCAGTCGATGAAATTTGATGTTTGCAATATATACCATTAAACATACACCCATGCACTTGTTCCAATTACCCTATATGGATTAACTTTCTCCACCATCCAAATCCAACTCATACTTCAAGGCCAAGCAACATGGTTATTTTATCTATATGTGTATTATGCCACATGCTACTTTTATTGTGGATATTTATTTTGCATTATGTGTCTTCTGTATTAGAAAATAAGGCCCTGGTAAATTCCAAGTCTTATTTACCTCCCAGAAATACTAGTACTTGCATGCTTGAATGCCTGAGTATATTAATGTCTGTCATAATTCATAGTATGTGGTTTTACTTCTTTCTTTCCTTACCCCTCAAAGTTTAATTTAAAGTTTTCTCTTATCAGCTCATCACGTTTCTCACATAACACTTTTCCCTAAGGATTCACTTTATTTGCTGTAAGTTCTATTTATAAGGTGGTAATCCACTTTTCAGCAAACCAAATTGTATTCCAAATCATCTTTCTAAGAAGCATTTAATTTCAGATAGTCTCCTTTTCCTTTCAAAGTCATTCATTCGTTGAACAGATATTAAATCTCTACACATTGTACTCTATTATATGCCTTCAATACGATGGTGAAAAATAAAGATTCTTTAAAGACAACAATCACACTGAAAGAGATGCCAGCAGGGGCAGCATGACTTATATGAAAATAGAGGTGTGCAAGGCTTGTTATTGGTACACAGAGGAGGGAGAATCTATATTTGCTTTAGGGTGTTGCTTGAACCATGAATGAATGGAATTAGTAGTCATTTTTTTGGTTATTAGATAGAGTCTTGGTATGTCACTCAGGCTGTAGTGCAGTGGTGTGATCTCTGCTCACTGCATCCTTTGCCTCCCAGGTACAAGCAATTCTGCTGCCTCAGCCTCTCAAGTAGCTGGGACTATAGGCACATACCACTATGCCCAGCTAATTTTTGTATTTTTAGTAGAGACAGGGTTTCACTATGTTGGCCAGGCTGGTCTCAAACCCCTGGCCTCAAGTGATCCCCCTGCCTCGGCTTCCCAAAGTGCTGGGATTACAGGTATAAGCCACTGTGCGTGGCCTAGTGTCTATGTGTTTAAGATGATTTACTCAGTAGCAAGGGTCTAGAATATTTTTCCCCAGTTGTATTATTTTTTTTCTGCTTGGATCTAAAATATATTTTTGTGAACAGGGTATCAAAGATTTCTAGGCAGCTCTCTAACACGTCTTGGGTATGTGCTCAAACTCTAAATAGACTGAATACCTCATGATCAACTGCATCAGCTTTCCAGATATCTACTTTCATGCTCTTCCATAAGGAATCATGTACCTTCTCCTTAGAATCTCTTCTCCTTAGAGTCTCTAATCACATTTTTGGAACCCAGCCATTGATAAATTTGTGAATGTTAATATCAAGAAGAGGAGCTTTGAAGATGCATTTCAGATTGTTATAGGCTTGATACAAGTCTACTGTTTTTAGAAAACCTTCACTGGCCCTATCACACATAAGAAAATTATTCCTTTCTTTTGTTCCTCCCCTTTTATTTCTATTTACAAACTTTTAAAGATTATTTTTTAATATTAAGACATCCACATGGTTCAAAATTTAGAACACACAAATTGAATTCAGTAAAAAATTTTCTTCTCATCTCTTCATGTTAATCAGCTCCACTCCCCTCCAAAGGCATCCAACATAACCAGCCCATTGTGAAATCTTCCCAATATAACCTTTGCATACATGTAGATTCACCCATATTCCTTTTTATTTATTATACAGATGGTAGCATATCATACTTCCTGATCTGCCCTTGCTTTATTTACTTAATAGATTTTGTAAATCTCTCCATATCAATACATATAGAACTATATACTCATTCTCTTTTATGGCTATACATAGAGTCATGCATCACTTAATAATGGAGATTCATTCTGAGAAATACAATGTTAGGTGATTTTGTCATTGGGCAAACATCATAGCATGTACTTACATAATCCTAGATAGTTAGCCTACAATACATCCAGGCTATGTGGTATGGTCTGTTGTTCCTATGTCAGTACAGGCTACAAACCTGTACTGCATGTTACTGTACTAAATACTATAGGCAACTGTAACACGATGCTAAGTATCTGTGCATTTAAACACTTCTAAACATGAAAAAGGTACGGTAAAAATATATCATAATCTGTGAGACCACCATCATACATACAGCTATCACTGAGCAAAATGTCAATCATGCAGTGTATGACTGTATTATGTTGCATAGATGCATCATATCATTAATCAGTTAGCTATCAATGAAAATTGAAGGATGTTACAGTTAGCTATCAATGAAAATTGAAGGAAGTAATTTTCTTTCTACTTTTTCTTTATCACTAAAGACAAAAGAGGCATTTTCATGGTCGTGTAGTCCTATAATTTGTTTTCCCATGCAACCCAATCACAAAACATATAAAAGCAGGACCTTTGAGATTATTTATTTTGCAATCCTGAAGACTGGGTTGTGCTTATTTTCATGGTTGACATATAATTGCATATACTATCTAATCTTGAGCTACTTATAACTAATTCTAGGATATAGACTCTAGGCTAGAATGATATCCATTCCAATTTAATGTTCTGCACAGTCTCAGGAAATGATTACCACTAAGTAAATAAGGCCAACTAAATAATAGAAGACATTCAATCTATAGGCTTGGCACAGAATTACAAAGCTTCATTGTGATTCAAGTATAGTTTCTATATTCTGAGAGTATTTTAACTTCTTCATGATTGGTAGCAATTAATCTGTTATGAAACTGTGACCACTGCATATTAGCCCAGGAAGCCAGGAAGTTCTTGGTGTTGATGTGGTAGTTCTGTTGCTTGGTGATTACTGCTAAGTCTCTGTTTCCTTCAACCCAGCACTGAAAATGGTCAAAGTAAGGTTTTAAAGAAAAGCTAGAAAGGAATTTCAAACAAAAAAGACACCTAGAATATAAGAAAATATATGGGTCTGTTGTGTAAATGGAACTCATGCATACAGTAAGGATAACAAATTACACTTGAAATTTTAATACAATGAATGCAATGACCATTTCATAAGTGTTACCAAGCAGATGGGCATCCAGGAATATAGAATGGCATTAGAAAGCTCCGGTGATTTTTATAATTGGAATTTAGAAAAAGAGCATGCTGGAGTGAGGTGGTCAGTGATGATATGAAGAATGAATCAGCTATTGAAAAAGAAAAATTGAGTGGGCATTTTAGTTGAGAGGAATTTCTTGGAAGTGAGATACTCAAGGTCTTGTGAAAACGTAGAATTTGTGTCAGCAGGTTGTGGATAATGATGCTGAAAATGTACGCTGGAGATAACATTTACTGTAAAGAGTTTTTGGTGTTAAGCTACTTTATTTTGACATTATTTCATAAAATATATCAGTTATTGGAGGCTTTAGTCTAACATGATAAAAGCTTAACAGTAAGCTTTTTCACTTTTTGCCAGTGTTCAGGAACCAGCATAAGCATGGCTGGTGGTCAAGTGAAGGGAATCTTTGTGTTAGCCAGACACTCTGTAGATCTTGATTTAAGTATATGCACCCTTGAAATTTTCCCAAAAAAAAAAATCACCCATAAATACCTGTTGGGTCTATTCACTGCTTGTAATAATTTGTGTAATAATTGAGTGAGTCCATGATTGGGTAGAAAGGATTACAAAGAGAAAATTTAAGAAGTTTCAGTGTCAATAACCTTAACTTTAAAAGTACCATGAAATAGTTTACATGTTATAAAGTAATCATAAGATTTGAATTTGTATTCCTGCCCAAATTTCACGTTGAATTTTATTTATTTTTTATTTTTATAAATTTTTTTGAGACGGAGTCTTGCTCTTATTGCCCAGGCTGGAGTACAATGCAGTGATCTTGGCTCACTGCATCCACCACCTCCCAGGTTCAAGTGATTCTCCTGCCTCAGCCTCCGAGAGTAGCTGGGATTACAGGTGGCCACCAACACACCTGGCTAATTTTTGTGTTTTTAGTAGAGACAAGGTTTCACCATGTTGGCCAGGCTGCTCTTGAACTCTTGACTGCAGATGATCCACCAGCCTCAGCCTCCCAAAATGCTGAGATTACAGGCGTAAGCCACTGAGTCCGGCCTCATGTCAAATTTTAATACCCAATGTTGAAAGAGGGGCCTAGTGGGAGGTGTTTAGATCATGGGCGCAGATTCCCCTCTTGCTGTTTTGGTAATATCCAAAGAAAAGAATATTCTGGTTGCTTTTCTTTGGATATTTTCCTTACTTTCACTGATCTTTCTACTGGAGAGTCACCCCCTGACTATGTTAAGGCATTCTGTTATATTTGCTCATCTTACCTTGTTCTTTTCTCTACAGCATTTCTCATAATTGCAACCATGGAAAGACTGGTGAAATTTTTTGTTTAATGCATATCTGCCCTACTAAAATACAAACTTTTAATAGCTTGTCCAGTGCCTTGCAGGAAACTTTCAGTAAATATTTGTTAAATGAATGAATGAACCATCATGGTCTTTTAGTTTTTGTTTCCATTATAAAGAGATAAAAATAGAATGTAGAAGTTATGTAAGACTTCATTTACACTTATTTCACTAATACGCTTAAAATGTGAAAGGAATTAACACTTTAAGAGTACAGAACAGAAATGAGACACAAAGTCTTGCCATAAATGCCATATGTAATTCATTCATGTACTTGTCTCAAACTCAACACCACTTTAAAGGCTTAATGCAGAGAAACAAGTAGGCACTTTAACATAAAGTTCAAGGTATTTAATTACTCCAAGAGTAGCCCAGTGGTTGCTCAGCCTCAGTGACATTTTTTTCTGCTGTAGATGTGTGAATTAACATTTCTGAGAGCTGCCTTTAGAAGCAAAAAGCTTTCAACATTTGGATATGATCAAATTGATTTTATATTTACATACAACTAGAAGTCTAATGCAAACTGTTTCATAACATTAAAAATCATTTTTGTGTTTTGTAAATGAAATGTACTGGTTTTTATCTTGGTTTTGTTGCTCTCTTTTAAGTTTAAACTTTATAGCAATAGGCAAACACTGTTGCCTTAATAATGAGCTCAATATGTGCAATTTTTTTTCCTCCTAAGGCAAGTTCCATCTGAGGTCGTTGTGTAGCACAGCACCTCTTAGATGTCTGCAGTTACTCTAGGGAAGAACATAACCAGAAAATTTAGATATGGCCAAACTGAGAGGAGTGCCAGCTCTACTCCCTCAGTTCATAGAACAAAGGCAAAGGAAGAGAATTTGCTGCAAAGGTAATCTCAATGACACCCCATACAATTTTTTTTTCCTCATTAGTTGTTTAAAGTGGTGAAATAAAACTGGTCATATTGAACCCATGTTTTAGAAGAAGTACCAATGAAGAATATCAACCTGTAATTGGTCATTATTTGACTAGCATTTTAATAATTGCTAAATAATTTTTCTTGCCTTCTGCAACCTATGGCTTGATAACTAAGCCCATCTGGTTTTCAATTCATTCAATTAAGATTGACAGAAGTTCAGAACCCTTTGCAAAACTGCATCTTCTATCCTGAGAGTCCTTACAGGCTTTTAGTAGGAACTATTCAATTGTTCCTGTGAGGCTATTATGACGTTAAGTGGATACTTTTCTCAGAAAAATTCAGAAGCAAGAAAGTGAAATGATGTTTCCAAAGCAACAAAAGCCATTTTGTCTCTCTTGGACTGTTTCTCTTGCATGCACAAACACACACACACACACACACAGCACACATATACACACACCATCCCTCCCCGGCACCACCCCCGACCCACCAGTATTTTATTTAAACTTCTAGTAGTAGAAAGAACCATCAAGTTAATTTAATTGTGGTATCTCCAGATTTCAGCCCAGCCACATACTCTCAATTGGCTCACTTATTTCCTCTACCTACATTGTTATTTTGTTGCTCTTTGCTGGGGAAAAGAAAAACTGTAATTTATTTCAGTCTTTAATGTAGGGCACTGAGATGTTTCCTAAGTGTTATGTTCTCTATTACTCTGCTTGTATCAAGCATCATCTTATGGATTTCAGGATAGTGAAAGGGGTAAAAAAATCATTCATATTTCTGTGCTTGTAAAAATTAAGAATTCTGGTTTTTATGCAATTATAGTGACTAATTGAAATAAAAAGTTTTTAAAAGGCTTTTAAGTATCCACTTCTAGTGTTGCCAGATTTGCCATCAAATACAGAAATTCAATTCTCTTCTTCTTAATATGATATGCTCATTTTTTTCTTTAATAAAGATTTTGTTTTACTGCTAAATCCTTGAGTCTCATAATACCAAACATACTAGATCACTATCTTACCACTCTGACATTTTTCCCCTTCCAAGAAATAAAACCAATAGAGCTATCTTTTAAAAAACTCATTTCTGAGACAATGCCTTAGGGGAAAATTTGCTGATTTTTATCACAGAATATAAAATCTAGTTCTGATTTTAAGATTTGTTTCATTTAAAACATAATGATGTAAGTATCAAATAGTAGATAGTAAAATCAACACTCAAATAGCGCAGTCAGAATTTTTCATTTGCTAACAAATTTAGCCAAGTTAATTGTGGAGTTGAGAAAGAAAAAAGCAGGTTAATTAAAAGCAATGAGAACCTCATCATGGTGCAATTATGGGAACTACAGAGTTCTTTTAATATAAAATAGAAGCAAAAATAAATATAAAAATGCAACCACCAACTCAAAAAACGACCAACAAAATTCTCCAGGTCTTACACACAGACCAAGTAGGCTGTTATTGCAATTATTTTAAGTGGAGATACCACCCTCTTTTCCTGTTTAAAATGTAATTACTCTTTCGAGAAGTAACACACTGATTAAAATTCATATGAAGTTAGGAAGTTATAACAGACTGATAGTGGGTTCTTTCTTGATAGTGGTTTTTAATAGGGGCAGTATGATGGGGATCTGCAGGGAGATCTAAGGGAATGGGGTCAAAAGATTGACTTGGAATATGAATTGAGTCTTTTCCAGGAAGTTCCTTATAACTAATCCTGAAATTCCAGATAACTCCTACCATCTATCACATCAACTTTAATACATTTCTCAATCTGTTTCCAAGAATAACAAGCCCGCCTCTTTTCTTATATTAAGATCTGTTCCCATTCTTTAAATTTCTAATCTCCTGCTTCTTTCAAAGTACTTTTTCTGGTAGGCTTGCTAAATAACATAGAAAGATATTTTTAAAAATGAATTTTAGGTCATAGCAGAAAAAGCAGGAAACAAAGCTTACTGTTACCAATTTCGCAAGTCCCTGAAAATCCCTACACTTCTATAGGAAGTATACTGAGTTATTGCTTATTGGTATATCTTAATTCTTACAAACAAAAAAATATCCAATAAAGAGTTATTGAAGAGACTCTCAATTGACAGTCACCATTCTTAATCTTATAAAGTGTTTTGATCACCATATTTCCAAATGAGTTTTTACTGCCCACATATCAGATTCCTGGGCCGAAAGGTGCCACGAGTTTCCAGTATGGCTGTTTCAGCTGGCACCATGGGTTTCTGCACAAAAAACTCATATAAATCTGGGTGGCTGTTTCAACTGGCACGTGGAACACCTGGTAGACAGAGCCACCCATTCAACTGAAAAAGAGGGGACTGAAACAGGGAGTCAGGTGATCTGGCTTGGTGGGTCCCACCACCACAAGGACCAGCAATCCAAAACGCTCTGGACTGAGTTTTGCAGCAAGCACAGCTTGACCTGGGACAGTCCAGCTTGGTGGGGGAAAAGGCATCCGCCATTACCAAGGCAGTTCACCACTATCCACTATTACTGAGGAAGTCTGCCATTACTGAGGCAGTCCGCCATTACCAAGGCAATTCACCAATACTGAGGTAGTCCGCAATTACAGAGGCAGACCGCCATTACCAAGGCAGTCCTAACTGTACCTCTGTAAACAAAACTGCAAGGAAGTTTACACAGCAGCTGGGCAGAGCCCACGGCAGCTCAGTAACGCCTCTGCTAGCAGACTGTGACTAGACTATCTCCTTTCTGGGCAGGGCATCTCTGAAAAAAGGCAGCAGCATGTCAGGAACTTATAAATAAAGCCCCAATTTCCCAGGGCAGAGCACCTGGGAAAAGAGGTGGTTATGAGTTCGGCTGCAGCAGACTTAAACGTACCTGTCCAGCAGCTCTGAATGGAACAATGGAGCTCCCAGCTCAGGACCTGAGCTCCTATAAGGGACAGACTGTCTCCTCAAACACATCCCTGACCCCCATATATTCAAAGAGACACCTCATAAAGGAGAGCTCAGGCTGACATCTCGCAGGCATCCTTCAGGGACGAAGATAGCAGAAGAAGAAACTGGCAGGAACCCTAACTGTTCTGCAGCCACCACAGGTGATCCCCAGGAAAGAAGGGTCTGGAGTGGACCTCCAGCAGTCCTACAGCAGAGGGGCCTATTAGAAGGAAAACTAAAAAACAGAAAGAAATAACTTCAACATCAACAAAAAGGACATTGACTCAGAGACTCTATCTGAAAGTCACCAACTACAAAGACCACAGGTAGATAAATCCACAAAGATGGGAAGAACCAGTGCAAAAAGGATGAAAACACCAAAAACCAGAATGCCTCTCCCGCTCCAAGGGATAGAACTCCTCACCAGCAAGGGAACAAAGTTGGATGGAGAATGAGTCTGATGACTTGACAGAAACAGGCTTCAGAAGGTGGATAATAACAAACTTCTCAGAGCTAAAAGAACATGTGCTAACCCAATGCAAAGAAACTAAGAACCTTGAAAAAACGTTAGATGAAATGCTAACTAGAATAAATTAGCTTAGAGAAGAATATAAATGACTTGATGGAGCTGAAAAACACAACACAAGAACTTCACGAAGCATACAAAAGTTTCAACAGCTGAATCGAACAAGCAGAAGAAAGGATATCAGAGATTGAAGATCAACTCAATGAAATAAAATGAGAAGGCAAAAATAGAGAAAAAAGAGTGAAAAGAAATGAAAAAAGCCTCCAAGAAATATGGGATTATATGAAAAGACCTAATCAACATTTGATAGGTGTACCTGAATGTGACAGAGAGAATGAATCCAAGCTGAAAAACACTCTTCAGGATATTATCCTGGAGAACTTCCCCAACCTAGCAAGGCAAGCCAACATTCAAGTCCAGGAAATACAGAGAACACCACAAAGATATTCCTCAAGAAGAGCAACCCCAAGGCACATAATCGTCAGATTCACCAGGGTTGAAATGAAGAAAAAAAAATGCTAAGGGCAGCCAGAGAGAAAGGTCAGGTTACTCACAAAGGGAGGCCTATCAGACTAACAGTGGATGTCTCAACAGAAACCCTACAAGCCAGAAGAGAGTGGGGGCCAATATTCAACATCCTTAAAAAAAAGAACTTTCAACCTAGTATTTCATATCCAGCCAAACTAAGCTTCATAAGGGAAGGAGAAATAAAATCCTTTATGAACAAGCAATTGCTGAGAGATTTCAACACCACCAGGCCTGCCTTACAAGAGCTTCTGAAAGAAGCACTAAACATGGAAAGGAACAACCAGTGCCAGCCACTCCAAAAACATAGCAAATGGTAAAGACCATCAACACAATGAAGAAACTGTGTCAACTAATGGGCAAAACAACCAGCTAGCATCCAAATGGCAGGATCAAATTCACATATGACAATATTAACACTAAATGTAAATGGGCTAAATGTCCCAATCAAAAGACACACACTGGCAAACTGGATTAAAAGTCAAGACCCATCAGTGTGCTGCATTCAGAAAACCCATCTCACATGCAAGGACACACATAGGCTCGAAATAAAGGGATGGAGGAAGATTTACCAAGCAAATGGAGAGCAAAAAAATAAAAGCAGGAGTTGCAATCCTAGTCTCTGATAAAATGGACTTTAAACCAACAAAGATCAAAGGAGACAAAGAAGGGCATTACATAATGGTAAAAGGATCAATACAACAAGAAGAGCTAATGATCCTAAATATATATGCCCTCAATGCAGGAGCACGCAGATACGTAAAGCAAGTTCTTAACGACCTACAAAGAGACTTAGACTCCCACACAATGATAGTGGGAGACTTTAATACTCCACTGTCAATATTAAGACAGATCAACGAGACAGAAAATTAACAAGGATATCCAGTACTTCAACTCAGATCTGGACAAAGCGGACCTAACAGACATCTACAGAACTCTCCACCCCAAATCCACAGAATATATATTCTTCTCAGCACCACATCACACCTACTCTAAAACCACATAATTGGAAGTAAATCACTCCTCAGCAAATGCAAAAAACAGAATCAAAACAGTCTCTCAGACCACAGTGCAATCAAATTAGAACTCAGGATTAAGAAACTAACTCAGAACCGCACAACTTCATGGAAACCGAACAACTGGCTCCTGAATTTCGACTGGATAAACAGCAAAATGAAGGCAGAAATAAAGATGTTCTTTGAAACCAACGAGAATGAAGACACAACGTACCAGAATCTCTGGGACACATTTAAAGCAGTGTCTAGAGGAAAATTTATAGCAGTAAATGCCCACATAAGAAATAAGGAAAGATCTAAAACTGACACCCTATCATCAAAATTGAAAGAGCTAGAGAAGCAAGATCAAAAAAACTCAAAAGCTAGCAGAAGAAAGAAATAACTGAGATCAGAGCAGAACTGAAAGAGATAGAGACACAAAAAACCTTTCAAAAAATAAAATAAATCAGGGAGCTGGTTTTTATTTTTATTTTTTAAAGATCAACAAAATAGACAGACCATTAGCTGGATTAATTAAAAAAAAGAGAAAGAGAAGAATCAAATAGATGCAATAAAAAAATGATAAAGGGGATATTACCACCAATTCCACAGAAATACAAACTACCATCAGAGATTACTACAAACAACTCTATGCACATAAACCTGTAAACCTGGAAGAAATGGATAAATTCCTGCACCCTCCCAAGCCTAAACCAGAAAGAAGTAATAGACCCTGAACAGACCAATAACAAGGGCTGAAGTTTAGGCAGCAATTAATAGTCTACCAACCAAAAAAAGCCCAGGTCTAGATGGGTTCACAGCTGAATTCTACCAGACATACAAAGAGGAGCTGGTACCACTCCTTCTAAAACTATTCTAAACAATACAAAAAGAGGGAACCCTTCCCAAATCATTTTATGAGACCAACATCATCCTGATACCAAAACCTGGCAGAGACTCAATAAAAAAAGAAAACTTCAGGTCAATATCCATGATGAACATAGATGCAAATATCTTCAATAAAATACTGGCAAACCGATTGTAATAGCACATTAAAAGGCTTGTCCATCACAATCAACTTGGCTTCATCATGGGAATGCAGGACTCGTTCAACATATGCAAGTCTGTAAATGTAATCCACTACATAAACAGAACCAAAGACAAAAACCACATGATTAACTTAATAGATGCAGAGAAGGCCTTTGACAAAATTCAACAGCCCTTTATGCTAAAAACTCTCAATAAACTAGGTATCGACGGAACATATCTCAAAATAATAAAAGCTATTTACGACAAACACACAGCCAATATCATACTGAACGGGCAAAAACTGGAAGCATTCCCTTTGAAATGTGGCACTAGACAAGGATGCTCTCTCTCACCACTCCTCTTCACTACAGGATTGGAAGTTCTAGCCAGATCAATCAGGCAAGAAATAGAAATAAAGGGTATTCAATTAGGAACGGAGGAAGTCAAATTGTCTCTATTTGCAGATGATATGATTGTATATTTAGAAGACCCCATTGTCTCAGCCCAAAGTCTCCTGAAACTGGTAAGCAATTTCAGCAAAGTCCTAGGATACAAAATCAATGTGCAGAAATCACAAGCATTCCTATATACCAATAACAGACTAACAGAGAGCCAAATCAAGAACGAACTCCCATTCACAACTGCTACAAAGAGAATAAAATACCTAGGAATACAACTAACAAAGAATGTAAAGGACCTCTTCAGGGTGAACTGCTCAATGAAATAAGAGAGGACACAAACAGATGGAGAAACATTCCATGCTCATGGTTAGGAAGAATTAATATAGTGAAAATGACCGTACTGCACAAAGTAATTTATAGATTCAATGCTATCCCCATCAAGCTACCTACGACCCTCTTCACAGAACTGGAAAAAAACCACCTTAAACTTCATATGGAACCAAAAGAGAGCCCACAAAGCCATGATTCTAAGCAAAAAGAACAAAGCTGGAAGCATCACCCTACCTGACTTCAAACTATACTACAAGGCTACAGTAATCGAAACAGTGTGGTACTGGTACCAAAACAGAGATATAGACCAATGGAACAGAACAGGGGCCTCAGAGGCAATGCCACACATCTACAACCATCTGATCTTTGGCAAACCTGACAAAAACAATCAATGGGGAAAGGATTCCCTGTTTAATAAATGGTGCTGGAAAAACTGGCTAGTCATGTACAGAAAGCAGAAACTGGACCCCTTCCTGGCACCTTACACTAAAATTAACTCCAGATGGCTTAAAGACTTAAACATAAGACCTAACGATAAAAAACCCTAGAAGAAAACCTAGGCAAAACCATTCAGGACATAGGCATAGGCAAGGATTTCATGACTAAAATACCAAAAGCAATGGCAACAAAACCCAAAAACAGACAAATGGGATCTAATTAAACTCCAGAGCTTCTGGACAGCAAAAGAAACAATCATTAGAGTGAAATGGCAAACAACAGAATGGGAAAAAATTTTCACAATCTATCGATCTGACAGAGGGTTAATATTCAGAATCTACAAAGAACTAAAACAGATTTACAAGAAAAAAAAACAAACAAATCCATTCAAAAGTGGGCAAAGGACATGAACAGACACTTTTCAAAAGAAGACATATATGAGGCCAACAAATGTATGAAAAAATGCTCATCATCACTGGTCATTAGAGAAATGCAAACCAAAACCACATTGAGATACCATCTAACGCCAGTTAGAATGACGATCATTAAAAAATCTGGAGACAAGAGATGCTGGAGAGGATGTGGAGAAATAGGAATACTTTTATACTGTTGGTGGGAGCGTAAATTAGTTCAACCATTGTGGAAGACAGTGTGGCGATTCCTCAAAGATCTAGAAACAGAAATTCCATTTGACCCAGGAATCCCATTACTGGGTATACACCTAAAGGATTATAAATCATTCTATTATAAAGACACATGCACATGTAAGTTCATTGTGGCACTGTTTACAATAGCAAAGACCTGGAACCAACCCAAATGCCCATGGATGATAGAGTGGACAAGGAAAATGTGGCACATATATACCATGGAACACTATGCAGTCATAAAAACCGATGAGTTCGTGTCCTTTACAGGGACGTGAATGAACCTGGAAACCATCATTCTCAGCAAACTGACACAAGAACAGAAAATCAAATACCACATGTTCTCACTCACAGGCAGGTGTTGAACAATGGGAATACATGGACACAGGGAGGGAAGCATCACACACTGGGGTCTGTTGAGGGAGCTTGGTGGGATAGCAGGGATTGGGGAGGTTGGGGAGGGATAACATGGGGAGAAATGCCAGATATAGGTGACGGGGAGATAGAGGCAGCAAACCACATTGCCATGTATGTACCTATGCAATAATCCTGCATGATCTGCACATGTACCCCAAAACCTAAATTACAAAAAGAATAAAAAAAATAATTAAATAAAGTGTTTCGTCCAGTTTTTCAAATGGAAAAAATCAATGTGTCCTATAAAAAGCTTTGATACATTAATAAAACACAAGCTATGGTGATGACCTGACAAAAGCTGTATTTCAGGCTGGAAAATTTCTGTAAATTGAGCAATACTGTAACACATGACTGCCAAAGCATGTGCAGACCTCAGTTCTTCAACATGTCAATATGCGGCTTTGCTATAAAATTAAAGCAGATGGTAAGAGCAAAAGGGAGCAGAAGTTGCACACACCTTAAGTTTGAAGCCTAACAGATTTAACTTTAGTCTTTCAAATTTGTCCACACTTTTTTGATTTTAACCGAGACAGATTTAAAAACATTGTTAATATCTATTTAACAGGCAGTTGAAAACTCATATACTCTTTGGCTAGTATACTACTAATTCTTAAGAGCACAGCTTTTTCTCTATATCTTGTACAGAAAACATGAGCTGCTGAGTACTTGGGAATCCTGTGCTCTCCATCAACTGAAACTGCTCTCTCTAAGGTCATCAATGGCCTCTATAACACCCCAGGGGTTCTTGTTTCTCCAGTCTTTCTTTTTCTTAATCTTTTTGTTGTATTTGTCACCTCAGAGTCTCCTTTTCTTAGCTAAGCCCTCTTCATACAGTTTCAAGGACAGGCACAACCCTGTTTTTTCTTACTTCTCCAATCTCTCTCACTTTCTTTAACTATGGGCATGGCCCAAGGCTTACTCCTTAATTAACTCTTCTTTTTATCTCTTTTGTCACAATTCAATCTAGCCTGAAGCAGAACTTCTAAGAGGAATATCCTTTCCCAGGGAAAAATACTCTATTTTTGTAGTTGGTGACTGATACAACTGATCATCTTGCCTAAAGATTGATTTTAAATTCAAAATATGGATTTTGTTGGGACACACTTGGCATACTCCTACTTTGGAGTTTTGGCACTTCCTTTTCCTTCTCTCTGGAATACTTTCCCTTAGGGTACTAACTCACTCTCATTTTTTTCAAATATTTGCTCAGATACCTCCTATTTAATGAGGCCTCTTCTAACCAACATATTTAATATTGTAACTGTTGCCCATCCCCCATCATTTCCTTTCCTTTGCTCACTTCATATTTTTGTACAACATTTCTAAATTCACATTATACATTTTAAATTCTCTTTATTAGATATCACTCTTTTTGTTTACCCTTTTCTTAGTTCAGGCCATTATAACAAAATATCATTAAAAAGGTGGCTTATAAGCAACAGAAATGTACTTCTTACTGTCCTGGAGGCTGAAAGTTTGAAACTGGGGTGCCAGCATGGTTGGGTTCTGGTGAGAGTCTTTGTCAGGGTTACAGACCATCAATGTTTCATTGCCACGTGGTAGAAAGAGAGGGAACAAGCTCTTTAGCCTCTTCTTGTAAAGGCACTAATCCCATTCCTGAGGGCTCTACCTTCAGGACTTCATTACCTCCCAGAGGCGTCATCTCCTAATATCATCACACTGAGAGTTAGGATTTCAACACAGGAATTCTGAGGGGGATATAAATATTTAGTCCATAACATCCTGATAGAATATGCTTTATTTTGTTCACTGGTGTAGAACAGTGACTGGCACTTTGAAGGTGATCCATGACTATTACCCTAATTGAGTTTAAAAACTTCTTTATAATATCTACTACCTTCTTTCTCTTTTCACTGCCAACAGCCTAGTCTAAGTTTCTTCTCATGGTAATCAGCCAATTAGTATGCTAATTACATTTCTTTCTACCCCACTCATTAATCCATCTCCTTTACTGTTGGCTGATTTTCTTCTTCAAAACCCAAATTTATCTTCTCATTAATCTTCTCAGAAACATTCACTGCAAGGCCAAGTCAAAATTCCTTTTTCTGGAACTTAAGGCTCCGCTCAATATGACTACCAATCACATCCAGCCTCATGCGCACCCACTCCTCAATCAACTTTAGCCAAGCTGGTATTGGCTTTTTCATTTAAGGAGTAGTTGACCTCCTAGTCCTAGGTCCTATGTGTGATAAAAATAATTTACTGTCAGTTTAGGCAAATGAACTGGAAGAATAAAAGCTTAAACAACATTTGTACTAAAAAAGTAATCAAGACCACAGAAGAAAGACACTTGGCTGACTGACTCAGGTGCATGTGGTCCCATCACTGAAATGTCTCTTCCTTCTACTTTCGTGTTCTGGAAAAGCAAATCATACCTATATTTAAAGGTTCAAGTTCAACTTGCTCTGCAATTGATTCTATGCCTTTTAAGAGCCATAATTCCTTTTAATAAACATTAATAATAAATGTTTTGTCTTCCACAAATATTCTGAGGTGCCTTTCCTCACCTTCTTTCCCTTCACCATAAGAAACATTGGTTTATGGATTACATAGGCCCTCCCATCCCAAAATTCTGAGCAACGTCTTTTCCTTGATGGCATCCCTTGCCTAAAAGCTAGGGTAAAACCTGGAAGGAAAAGCCTGGGAAGGGATCTGGGTCTCTGGGAAAGGGGTATGGCTTATACTTTTGATTGGTAAGAAATCTGGCAAAAAAAAGCAAAATGGCATCACTTCTTCACTGCCATCTCTAAGGGCTTCAAAGTTTCACTTTCTCATCACTTCCCATCTAGGTTGTTAAATGATGATGAAGCTTTTGGTGTCTGCATTCCTAGCTCTGCCACCAATGCTTACGAGATTATTGTTCTAGAAGGCCCTCCCAAGTAACCCTCCTTATTATGCTTTCTCTACTCTGAATTTCTGCTATATTTACTGTGTTATAAACATTAAACAGACTAGAATTTGACATTTTTTTACTTTTGCTTTTATCATATATATATATATAACTTACAGAAAGTCCTGAAAACAGAAATTGTCTACCCACAGCAGTGGTTGTCATCTATCCCTTATCAGTAAAGACAATGGCACAACATTAAAAAAATTTAAATTCTAGGGCCCCAAGTCAGTTCTGCAGAAACTGAATTACTTGTCTAGTTTTTAAGAAATTTATTTTCAGAGGCCAGGCGCAGTGGCTCATGCCTGTAATCCCAGCACTTTGGGAGGCCGAGGTGGGTGGATCAGAAGGTCAGGAGTTCGAGACCAGCCTGACCAACATGGTGAAATCCCATCTCTAAAAAAAAAACCCACAAAAATTAGCTGTGTATAGTGGTGCACACATGTAGTCCCAGCTCCTTGGGAGGCTGAGGCAGAAGAATTGCATGAACCCAGAAAGCAGAGGTTGCAGTGAGCCAAGATCACACCACTGCACTCCAGCCTGGGTGACAGAATGAGACTATCTCAAAAAAAAGAAAAATGTTTTCAAAATGTCTCCCAAATGATTCTGATAATTTGCCAGACATGGGTATCACTGCTTTAGAGAGTTTATCATAGGCTCATTAAGTAGAAAAATCTCAAAACACCATTTAACTTAAAAATTATTTACCAGGACTTGAACTCAGACCTGGAACAAGTAAACTTAACAATTATTTACAGAACTCTCCT
>CAUYLG010034854.1:0-11328 GCA_963573385.1 Cacajao melanocephalus | reverse complement strand
TCTGTTCATATCCTTTGCCCACTTTTGAATGGGCTTGTTTGTTTTTTTCTTGTAAATCTGTTTTAGTTCTTTGTAAATCCTGGATATCAGCCCTTTGTCAGATGTGTAAACTGCAATAATTTTTTCCCATTCTGTTGGTTGCCAATTCACTCTAATGACTGTTTCTTTCGCCGTGCAGAAGCTGTGGAGTTTGATTAGGTCCCATTTGTCTATTTTGGCCCTTGTTGCCAATGCTTTTGGTGTTTTGGTCATGAAGTCCTTGCCTATGTCCTGAATGGTTTTGCCTAGATTTTCTTCTAGGTAAACCTCAAACAATCTTATCTAGCCATTCTATTCCTATGTATTTATCCAAGAAAAAATAAAGCATATGTCCATACAGAGACTTGTACATGAGTATTTTTGATAGCTTTACTCATTATAGCCGAAAGCTAGAAAAAAACTCAAATCATCAGTAAGTGAATGAATGAATAATTATGGTGTGTCCATACAATGTAGTACTACTCATCCACAATAACTAATGAGGTTTAAAAAAATAAGGAATGAACTATTGATACCTGCAACACAGCATAGATGAATCTCAAAATAATTGTGGCAATTGAAAGAAGCAATACAAAAAAGAGTATACACTGTAATATGCCTTTTATATAAAATTATAGAAAATAAAAACTCATTGATAGTGACAAAAAGATGGTGATTTCTTAGGGAAAAACTATACGGTATGGGCAGGAAAGGTAATTAAAAAGGGGAATGGAGAAACCTTTGGGTGTGATGTCTATGTTCACTGTCTTGATTGTGACAATGTTTTCTAAACTTATCAAATTATACACTTTAAACACATGCAGGTTATTGCAGTCTATTATAACTCATAGCACACTTCTTTTTCATTAAAACCAAATTTATTTTATTTTTAATTTTTTTAACTTTTAAGTTCAGGGGTACAAGTGCAGGTTTGCTCTATAGGTAAATTTGAATCATGGGGTTTGTTGTACAGATTATTTCATTACCCAGGTAGTAAGCCTGGTGTCCATTAGTTATTTTTCCCGATTCTCACCCTCCTCCCACCCTCTACCTTCTGAAAGGCCCCAGTGTATGTTGTTCCCCTCCATGTGTCCATGGGTTCTCATCCTTTAGCTCCCATTTATAAGTAAGAACATGTGGTATTTAATTTTCTGTTCCTGTGTTAGTTTACTAAGGATAATGGCCTCCAGCTCCATCCATGTTCCTGCAGAGGACATGATCTTGTACTTTTTCATGGCTGCATAGTATTCCATGGTGTATATGTACCACATTTTCTCTATTCAGTCTATCACTGATGGGTATTTAGGTTGATTCCAAGTTTTTGCTACTGTGAATAGTACTGCAATGAACAAACATATGTATATGTCTTTATAATAGAATGATGTATATTCCTTTGGGTATATACCCAGTAATTGAATTTGCTGGGTCGAATGGTATTTCTGTCTTTAGGTATTTGAAGAATGGCCATTCTGTCTTCCACAATGGCTGAATTAATTTATACTCCCACCAACACTCTTCAAAATACACAAAAATAAAAGGAAAATTTTAAAATAAATATAGGAAATAACTCATGTCCCTCAGATATAGTCACTAATTCATTCAATCAACAACTACAGCATGGCTCCTATGTGTTAATCATTGTGCTGGATGCTGGGAACAGAAATGTTTCTACAACATACTTCCCTTCCAAGGACTTCACAGATTTGTGAAATAACAGACACCCACCACTGGGTAAAGTAAGCTAGGTATTTGTTTCTGAGACGATAATTAATGTTCCTTGAATTTTTCTTTACATCAAAATATTTTTTAAAAGAATGAATGTCGTTGGGAATCCCTATTCATATAAAGCACTCTTTCATGAGTAGCTGTTTCTCTGTTATTCTCGCCGTGTTAACCACATGCTCTTTGGGTAGCGGTAGTATCTTCCCTTTGCAACATTAGCGTATTAATACTCCAAAATCATTATTACACATCCACCATCACTAATAATACATCCAGCTCTCAATTTTGATGGTGGATTTTCCAGAAATTTGGCTTTGGTCCTTGCACCCTCAGCCACTTGCATTTGGGGGCATTTCATTGCTTGTTATCACCTCTGACAAAGGAGTTCAGTAGAAAAGACGAGGCAAATCTCAAGCTCATGTAATACCCTGCTGAGGGTCATAAAATCTTAAAACTGGAAGTAATCTCCAATGTTACCTATCCAACTCCCACTCAGTGCTGGAATCTCCTCTATCCTATCCCCAACAGATGTTTACCCAAGCCAGATTCTGCTTGAACACTTTGAGTAATAACAGATCCAATTCCGTTACTCCACTAGTAAATTTTACAGTCTTTTCCATGTTTGCAGTTCAAATACAAGCTCTGAGGGGCAGTTGGAAACAATATTTAAACTTTGGCTAAGGAATAGTATTATGTATTATGTATTTTGGTTATTACATACACACACACACAAAAAAAAATATTTCTCAAACAAATAAAGATAAATTCTTCCAAAGTACTATTTTATAAATACCTCACCCCCAATATTCCCTATGAGTCAGGCAGAAAGGTTGGGAGGGAGGGAGGAAATTGTTAAACTGAAGAATCAATCTATGAGTGCATTTACCACCACCGTCTGCCCAAGCAACACGTGAGAACACAGCGAGAAGCTGGCCATCTGCAAGCCAGGAAGAGGACTTGCACCAGAACCCAACCAGACTGGCACCCCAGCTTGGATTTCCAACCTCCAGGCAGTGAGAAAATACATTTCTGTTGTTTGAGCCATCCAGTCTATGGGATTGTGTTATGACAGCCTGAGCTGACTAACAGTTAGTCTCAGGAAGACTTTTTTGAAAGGCGATCAAAAAATTTATCAGAGCTCAAAATACTTTATCACTTACCTCAACTTAATGCCCACAATTTATTTTATTTATTTATTTATTTATTTTTATTTATTTTGAGACGGAGTCTTACTCTGTCACCCAGGCTGGAGCGCAGTGGCGTGATCTCGGCTCACTGCAACCTCTGCCTCCCGGGTTCCAGCGATTCTTCTGCCTCAGTCTCCCAAGTAACTGGGACTACAGGCGTGCAGCACCACACCCAGCTAACTTTTGTATTTTTAGTAAAGACAGGGTTTCACCATATTGGCGAGGCTGGTTTTGAACTCCTTACCTCGTGATCCGCCCACCTCGGCCTCCCAAAGTGCTGAAATTACAGGCGTAAGCCACCGCGCCCAGGCAATGGCCAAAATTTAAAAGACGTTGTGGATTCATTTTTGTTCAGACCACTTAATCTTATTTTTTTTAAGAGGCCAAACAGAATGTGGAAGAGGAAGAAAACCTACAAAGAGTGTAACTGCCTGCCTGAACCCTGGACTTGGCCTAAATACCATCATTTGACACAACTGATGCAAAGTTCCTCTTCCGTAAAATAAAGGGTTGCAAAGTGTGGTAGTGTGCACCTGTAGTCCCAGTTACTTGGGAGGCTGAGGATGGAGGATCACATGATTCCAGGAGTTTAAGTCCAGCCTAAAAAACATATCAAGATTCCTATCTCAAAAAATAAAGGGTTGAAATTTTAAATGATCCCCAAATCTCCTCTCCATCTAAAGAATTCTCCAAATCTTTTAATTTATATTGAAGGAAAAGGAACAGATGTGTACTCAATTTGATTGACTGTGTAAAGAACTTTGGAACAGGCAAAAGGAAATAATAACTGCCTCCTAACCAAGAGCATTACAGAACTCTCCATAAGAAAACTGAATTTTTCCTGTTAAGGATTCAACCCAGCAATCCCATTACTAGGTATATGTCCAAAGGAGTATAAATCACTCTATTATAAAGGCACATGCACATGCTTGTTCACTGCAGCACTGTTCACAATAGCAAAGACAGGAAATGAACTTAAATGCTCATTGATGATTGACTAGATCAAGAAAATATGGTACTTATACACAATGAAATATGCAACCATAAAAATAACAAGATCATGTCCTTTGCAGGGACATGGATGGAGCTGGAGGCTATTGTCTTTAGCAAACTGGAGGCCATTTATCTTCAGCAGAAAACCAAATCTCCCACTCACTTTATAATGTTCTCCCTTATAAAAGGGAGCTAAATGATGAGAACACATGGACACAGATAGAGGAACAACATACAGTGGGGCCTTTTGGAGGGTGGAGAGTGAGAGGAAGAAGAGGTTCAGGAAAAATAACTAATGGGTACTAGGCTTAATACCTGGGTAATGAAATAATTTGTACAACAAACCCCAATGACACAAGTTTACCTACATAACAAACCTGCACTGGTACCCCTGAACTTAAAATAAAAGTTAAAGAAAAGAAGTAACATTTTAGAACAAGAGGAAATCATGTAAAAAGAAAGAAAACTGATTTGAATAGACATTTCTCCAAAGACAATAAAACATACAAAAAGCCAAGAAGCACAAGACAAGATGTTCAACTCCATTAGTCATTAAGGAAATGCAAATCTAAATAACATTCAGATATGGTTTCCTACCCACTAGGATAGGTATGATCAGAAAGACAGACAGTAAGTTTATAATCAGAAATATGGGTGGTAACCCATGTTGACAAGGATTCGGAGAAATGAAACCCTCACACATTGCTGGTAAAAATGTAAATGGTGCGACTGCTTTGGGAAACAGTGGTAATTCCTCATAGTTAACATAGAGTTACCATATTCTATTCCTAGGATATACCCAAGAGAAATGAAAACATATAGACACACCAAAAGTGTACATGAACATTCAAAGTAGAATTATACATAATAGCCAAACAGCAAAAACAACTGAAATGTCCATGTATTCATGCAATGAAATATTATTCAGCAATAAAAATGTATGAAATACATGCACCTACATGAGTGAGCCTTGGAAACATTACGGTAAGTGAAAGAATTCAGTCACACGGGGGAATGGAGGCAGCAAACCACCATGGCATGTGTCTACCTATGTAACAATCCTGCAAGATCTGCACATGTACCCAAGAACTTAAAGTATAATAAAAATAAAAAAAGAATTCAGTCACAAAGGGCCACATATTATATGATTCAACTTATGTGAAATATTCAGAACAGGCAAATTCATAGAGAGAGAAAGTAGTTTAGTGGTTGCCAGGAACTGGGGAAAGAGGAGTGTCTGCTAATGGATACAGGGATGATGAAATGCTATAAAATTGGTTGTTCAACTTTGCAAATATACTAAAGTGATTTAATTGTGCACTTCAAAAGCGTGAACTTTGCGATATGTGAGTTACATCTCAATAAAAAGTACCATAAAAGAAAGAAAGCTAAATAAAACTGTCAAACTTACACAAAATAAATGTCTTTCTAGAACAATTTTTAAACGGTGCTATGTAGAACCTAGTATGAAGTGAAATGAAATATTAGTACCTAATATGTCCCATGAGGAAGATTGAAGGAAACCCTCCAATCTCCAGTCCCTGGATAAATGCATTTTCTATATTCAATCTCTGGATAAATGCATTTTCTATATTTTCTCATTAATCTTTGGAGGAATCTATTACCTATTTTACAGATAAAGAGACAAATGTTAGAGAGGTTAGGTAATTTTCCCAAATCACACAGTGATCTAGGACAGATCTGGGAATCCAGTTCAGATGCCTAATTCCAAAGCTTGTGTTCTTTCCACTCTTGCACAATACTTCCTTAGAGAGTTTTCCATAAAACTTGGTTTATTGCAATAACCAATAAACCAAGTTTATTTTTTATTGCAATAACAATACTTCCTTAGAACCAAATTCCATAAAACTTAGTTTATTGCAAGTTCCTTCAGAGGTTGTGAAGTAAACTAGACAAACATCTTCAAATGCCTATGCAAGTGCTCGACAAAAGTGGTGAGACCCACATACTTTTGTATTCATCCCACCTGCCTTCCTGACCCCCGTTTTCATGATTGCCAGAGTTGATGGGAGCATTTTCCCAAAGCCTCTGCCTACACCTAGTGGACACTAACCCTGCAGCATTCAGGTTCATCATTAGTCTCCAAAGCACTCAACGCTACTTTGCATTCAGTAGGACTTCAGTGCGTTAACTGTGGTGACTGGATGAACAAATACGTTAGCTCCCTTCTAAGGGAGATATTCATTATCCATTGGACACATAAGGTGAAGACACGGTAATAGTAACTGCCTTGACTCTTTTGCAGAAGATTAAACCTGTGGACAGATTTGGTAGATGTGAAGCTATTCCCCAGTGCTTCTTACAGCGGGTTACGGACTGTTGGCAGTGCTATCTTCCACATAATGATAGACTTATATTCTTCATAGTCCCCTGGGGTGGGGCCATGCGATTGGCTTTGAATAGTAGGCTGAGAACCAAAGAAGCAGATGCTATTTCTGGGCCAAGTATAATTGCTGATTTCATGCACATCTCTCTTTTCCACTGCATAGTGACCAGCAAACGTTGGTCTTCATCAGGTACAGGAGTCCTCAGTTGACCCACATGGATATATTGTTACTTCTGTTTCTACTTGCAAAACCTAGCCTTCCCTGACATCCAGGTCTCTGAAGTACAAGTCGTATGTGAAAACGGTGAGCAGTACAATTTAACCGGAACCTGCTTGGCCATGAGTTGCTAGAGGAGATAAAATCAGAAAGAGAACTGAAGGTCAGATCACACAAACCTTTGAAATCTAGACTAGTCTAGAAGATATATTGCAGGAGGAAAATACTACAAGTGGAAAAAAATAATTAGGTTGGTAACCCCAAAGGAATGTGTCAGGAAAGAAACAAAAAACAAACAAAAAAATTCTCGGTTAATATCAGATATCAAGGCATGGAAGATGTCTTCATTCTGAGATCCAAGAGACAGGGTTGGAGGTAGACAATAGAGAGGCCAGTAGGCAGGAAATGCCATACCCAGTCAGGAAGCTGCCAAAGCCTGTGTCTAGGAGGAAAGGTGTATTAGTTTTCTATTGCTGCTGTGTCAAATTATTACAGGCTTCGTGGCTTAGAACAACATAAACATTATCTCACAGGGCTGCAAATTAGCAGTCCGACATGCATCTCACTGGCTTAAATGAAGGTACCAACAAGGCTGTATTTCTCTCTGGAGGCTCTAGGGAGTAATCCATTTCCTTGCCTTTTCTAGTTGCTTGAGGCCACCTGCATTACTTGGCTCACAGAGCCCTTTCTCTATCTTTAAAGTCAGCAAGGCAGAATCTCTCTGACCCTTCTTCATTTTTGACTACAGCTAGGAAAAGGGTGGAGTGGAGATACTCTGAAGAAATCTTGGTGATGAGATTGTGTCCATCTGGAGAATCCCAGATAACCTCCCACTTTAAGACTTGTAACTCAATCTCTGCAAAGTCCCTTTTGCCACATAAGGTAACATATTTGTCACAGGATCTAAGGATGAGGATGTGGCCATTCTTAGGAGGCCATTATTCTGCCTACCATCATAGCCAAGTATTAAGAATGAGGAACACAGTCAAAATCTCAAGAAACAAAAGTATATGGTCCTGGAATGGCTCGGTTCTAATGTATTCTGAACTACTGCAGGTCAGACCTGTGTTCCGTGGTTCTTGTCTTAAAGCCCCTAAAGGGCAAGTTCAGTGGTCTAAACGAAAAGCGTTTCACTGGCCTGAACTCTGCACCAATGGGGAATGGAATATTACAGACAGCAGTACCCAGGATGCCCTGAGACTATTCCTTTGCATCAGTAAGTGCAAGCTGAATGAATGAACTGATGAGTGAGATGTCACTCAAACAAACAGGACTTAACGACAGTCTGGATACAGAAGGCAGAAAAGGGGAATTTTTAAAAGTTTCGGCAGTCAGTGAAGCAGCTAGGAGAGGTACAAGGCCAGATACTGAAAAACCATGGAAGAGTGAAGGATGGACTTTCTTCTTAACTGAGCTCTGAAAGTGTCACGTTTTTCAGAATCTCATTTCTTTTCCAAAGATCAAGTCAATACACTGGCAAATAGATAGAAGCTAGAGAAATGTAAAAAAAATTGTATTAATTATACATTTAGAAAAAGATTATTGGCCAGATGTTTTGCAGGAAACTGGAAACTAGACATAAAAGGATTGGGGAACTTTTTCTTAGGAGAGTAAGATCATTTTTAAATGCATTTTTGTCTGTGAATAAATCTGAATAGACAGGACTATATTTTAATTATGAAACAGGGGACTTGAATGCAGCAAGACAGTGAAATAGAAGGCACCACAAGTTGTCCCCACTCCCACACAGGACATCAACTTAACAACTACCTACACCAAAAAAAAGCACCCTTCGTAAGAACCAAAGATAAGGTGAGCACTCAGGGTACCTGATTTTAACTTCCAATTGCTGAGAAAGGCGCTGAAGAGGTAGGAAAAACAGTCTTACATTGCTGACACGCACCCCCCTGTTCCCGCTCCTGGCAGTGGTGGTTTGGTGCAGAGTGTTTCCCTGCGCTGGCAGAGGGAGATCACAGCAACTGTGAGGCCCTGAACTCCGTGCTGATTCAGCCGACAACTGCCCACAGGAGGAACATTTAAACCAGCCCCAGCTAGAAGGGAATCACGGATCCCGGTGGCTGGAACTTGAGTTCCTGCAAGCTTTGCTGCCATGAGCTACAGTGCCCTGGAGTCCTAAACTTGAAAGGCAGCCTAGGCCACAAGGACTGCAACTCCTAGGCAAAACCTCGTGCTGAACTGAGCCCAGAGTCAGTGGATCTGGCTGGCAGGTTGGGGCGGGGGTTGGGGGGTGGTGGGACACGACCCACTGAGATACCAGCCAGGCTGGCTAAGGAAGTGCTGGCATCACCCCTCCCCAACTCCAGCTTGTACAGCTCATGGCTGCAAAACAGGCCCCTTCCTTCCTCTTGAGGAGAGGAGAGGGAAGAGTGGGGAGGACTTTGTCTTGCGTCTTGGTTACTAGCTCAGCCACAGCAGGATAGGGTACCAATCAGAGTCAGAGGCCCTAGCTCCAGACATTTCCAGACACACCCCAGGCCAGAAGGGAACCTGCTGCCTTGAAGGGAAGGACCCAATCCTGGCAGGATTCATCACCTGCTAACTGAAGTGTCCTTTGGCCCTGAATAATCAGCAGTGAAACTCAGGTACATGTCAGGGTTTTGGAGAAGACTCCGAGACTTGGCTGGTTTTGGGTAAGACTCAGCACATCCCCAGCTGTGGTGGCTGCAGGGTGAGGCTCCTTCCACTTAAGAAAAGCAGAGGAAAAGGTAAAGGGCCATTTGTCTTGCACCTTAGGGACTAGTTCAGCCACAATCGGGTAGAGCATCAAGCAGGGTCTCGGGGCCTCTGATTCTAGGACTTGGCTCTTGGACAGTATTTCTGGACCTGCTCTGGGCCTGAGGGGAGCCCACTGCCCTGAAGGGTGAGTCCCACGGCAGGCAGCGTTCACACAAGCTGATTGGAGAGCCCATGGGCCTCAAGGAAACATCAACAGTAGCCTGGCAGTACTCCCCGTGGGCCTTTGGTGGCAGTGGCCACAGGGTGAGGCTCCTCTGTCTTTAGAGAGGGGAGGGCAGAGTGGGAAGGACTGCATTTCATGGTTCAAGTGTCAACTCAGCTACAGTACAGTGGAGCACCAGGTAGACTTCTAAGGTTTCTGGCTCCAGTCCCTGGCTCCCAGGCAGCACCTCTGGCTCTAGGTGGCTCAGAACAGACAGAGTCTGTCAGTTTGGGAGCAAGTAAGTCTTTTGAGAACAAAAGACTCTTCCTGCTGATCAAGAGAATTCTCCTGGATCGTGTCCAAGACCATCAGGGTGATACCTTTATGAGTTTGCAAGAACCAGTGCCGCTAAACTTGGGGTGCCATCTAAAGCAGATACAGCTTAGATCACAGCACCCAAGTTCCTCTGAAAATCTGTAAAGCCTTCCCAAGAAGGACAGGTACAAACAAATCCAGACTGAAAAGACTACAATAAACACCTAGTTCTCCAATGCCCGGACACAGATGAACCATCTGCAAGTATCAAGGCCATCCAGGGAAACACGACTTCACCAAATGAACGAAGTAAGGCCCCAGGGATCAGTCCTGGAGAAACAGATAATGTGACCTTTCAGACAGAGAATTCAAAATCGCTGTTTTGAGGAAACTCAGAGAAATTCAAGATAACACAGACAAAGAATTCAGAATTCTGTCAGACAGACTTAACAAAGAGGCTGAAATAATTTTAAAGAATGATGAAACAATCTTTTTGAAAGTGCATGCCTTAGACCTCTGCAGTGGAGTACGCTGCCCTTGGGTTCACTGACTCAGTAAGATGTAGTGAAAACCGAAAGCTACAATAAATGTCAACTCCTGTGAGCAACACCCGATTAAATTTCTTTCTGGCTTTTGCACAACGGTGGCAATGGCTATAATCCAGAACATAAACAAAAACTCATATGGAAGCAACACACACATTTTTTAAAAACACACGTTATTTTCCCAACCCGAAGAGCCCTTTGTGTAGGATTTTTGTCTGAGACTTATATTTATATTACTGAATAACTCCACCCAGTGAACGTGAAGCACAGATGAGTACAAAAAGGCAACATTTACATAGCCTAATGATTCCCAAATATGGACGATCGATATGCACACCAAGAAGTCTGGCAATTCGTTTTTGGAAATTGACTTAATGAGATGGTAGCAAGTGAAGTGTGTGCATGGTCAGTCCCGTGATAACTCAGACATTCACATTCTCATCTCTGGAAAATCAAGCCACTCATTCTCCACTGCCAATATGCTTTAAACCAACATGTAAATGATGGACCAACCGCCACAAGTCAATTTTGCTAAAAGCAGACCCACGGCATAAACAGAAACCAGAGCTTTAACCGCTACTAATGCAATGTGAAAATTAATAAGAACGACACAAGTCTTAAACCTCTTGCTTCTTTTTTTTTTTTTTGAAAGAAAGAAAAAGAGAGGAAAGAAAGTGAGAGTGAACGAAAGAAAAAAAAGAATGTAAGAGAGAAAGAAAGAGGAAGAGAGAGAGGGAAAGAGAATGGGATTCTTGTTCTATTGCCCAGGCTAGAATGCCGTCTAAAAATGAGTATTAAAAACCTCTTTTATGCCAATAATTATACTTAACAATGGAGACAGGAAGGAATAAGAGATGAAAATAACAAACAAGCAGCCAACCAATATTTTATTTAAACCTGTGAAATGCTATGCAATTGCTGAGGAGTGATTTACTTCCAATAATGTGGTCACTTTTTAAATAGATGTAATGTGATACTGAGAAAAATGTATGTTTTGCGGATTTGGGGTGGAGAGTTCTGTAAATAATTGTTAAGTTTACTTGTTCCAGGTCTGAGTTCAAGTCCTGGATATCCTTGTTAATTTT
>CAUYLG010034853.1:0-45624 GCA_963573385.1 Cacajao melanocephalus | reverse complement strand
CAGGGAAAATGTGGCACATATACACCATGGAATACTATGCAGCCATAAAAAACAATGAGTTTGTGTCCTTTGTAGGGACATGGATGAACCTGGAAACCATCATTCTCAGCAAACTGACACAAGAACAGAAAATCAAACACCGCATGGTCTCACTCACAGGGGGCTGTTGAACAAATAGAACACATGGACACAGGGAGGGGAGCATCACACACTGGGGTCTGTTGTGGGGAAATAGGGGAGAGAGAGTGGGGGGTGGGGAGTTGGGGAGGGATAACATGGGGAGAAATGCCAGATATAGGTGATGGGGAGGAAGGCAGCAAACCACACTGCCATGTGTGTACGTATGCAACAATCTTACATGTTCTTCATATGTACCCCAAAACCTAAAATGCAATTTTAAAAAAATGTAGTTCATTTTATAAACATTTGAAGGTTTGAGATTCAACATGCCACAATTTCAACTATTTCATCAAAAAGTAAAGAACGGCTATGGCTATTCCCTTAGGCTTCCATCATACCAAAATGGAAGGATTAAGAATTAAATATCTTTCATTTATACTTTCCTGATAATAAGGACATAAAAGGTCATCTTTAGCATCTTTGAAATGTTACTTTCCTAGTCAAAACAAATAATAATATTAGAACTGGGAGAGAGAAATTTTGTCTTCAGAATATATAATTTAGGATTAGCTTAGTATTTCTATTTGTTCATTTGTAGGTAATTGGATCTCAGAGTCAGTGATGCAGACAAATAGCTAAATGGATAATGCAGAAATAAGTAAGCTACACTTATGTTCAGATTGGAAAAACAGTAGATGAAGAACAGTGAGAAAGAGCAGGCAGAAAAAATGGCATGTCTCATACCAGTTACTTAGTGCTATGTCACAGCCAGTCAGATACACCAGGAGTTTCCACTCTTGGTGCCTCTGTTATACCTTTCCAGGATCATGATTCACTGTAATACTTACATCAGTTTCAATTTTTCAATTTGGCATATCTTGACTTTCTATAATTTAAATTTTAAAAATAAACTCCCCTTGATTTACTTCTAACTTTACTCCTGTGTATCCACCATAAAATGTTATCACCTATAACATTTCTTTGTCACTTAAAAACACATTATTTACATAATACTAATTAAATCTTCTGTGCTTTTATATAGTTTCATTTTCAAAATTTAAAAATAATAATGATTTCAGTTATAGCTATATAACCATTTTTCTCTATATAACTCTTTATTGTAGTTAAATGTATAGTGAGAAAAATAAAAGCTTGAGTCAAAAGAGCTTCCTGCAAAAGAAAATGTCCAATGAATTACCTTTCAAAGACTATTTCTATTTACATATTTATGTAATACCATGCTATATCTTCTATATCTTTGCCTGCTTCTTATTTTGATCATGATTTTCTTGTAAAGGCTTGGGTTTTTTTCTCTCTTTTTCTTTTTATAGTTTATGATTTCATCAGAGTGCTAAGATTCACTTATTATTTTATTTTATCCACTTTCTATTTTTTATTGTTATAAATTTAAGGGGTATGAGTACACTATTGTTACATGGATATATTGCACAGTAGTGAAGTCTGGGCTTTCAGTGTTATTCATCACCTGAATTATATACATTGCACCCATAACTCTTATCCCTCACCCCCATCTACCCTCCCACTTTTCCCAGTCTCCAGTCTCCCACATTTCACACTCTATGTCATTTGTACACATTATTTAGCTCTCACTTATAAGTAAGAGCATGTGGTATTTGACTCTGTTTCTGAGTTGTTTCACTTAAGATAATGACCTCCAATTCCACCCATGCTTCTGCAAAAGATAGAATTTCATTCTTTTTATGGCTGAATAGTATTCTATTGTGTATATATAAAACATTTTCTTTAGCTAATCATCCATTAATACTTAGCTAACTGTATCTTTGCTATTGTAAATATTGCTGTGATAAACATATGAATGAAGGTGTATTTTTGAAATAATTATCTCTTTTTCCTTTGAATATATTCCCAGGAGTGGAATTGCTGAATCGAATGGTAGTTCTATTTTTAATTCATTGAGAAATCTCCATATTGTTTTCCATAGAGATTGTACTAATTTACATTTCCACAAACAGTGTGTAAGTGTTCATTTTCTTTGCATGCTTGCCAACACCTGTTTTTTTTTTACTGTTTAATAATAGCGATTCTATCTGTATGTGTGACTAAATATTTTATTTAGCTTTGTTTATTTTTTAATAATGCATTGCAGTTATATGAGGCTTGCTTTTTTCCACTCAATATTGTGTTTTTAAATTTATCCACACTATAAGTGTGATGATAGTTCATTAATTTTCACAGCTGAGGACTTTTTTAAGTGTGTGTTTTAAAGAGATATAACTCACATTAAACACATACACAAATCTTAAGTTTAATGAATCTTTAATGTGAATAAACTTCTTTAACTCCAACTAAGATCAATAAATAGGAAATTTCCAGCATCTCAGAAAGCCCCTTATAGCCTTTCCCTTCCAGAGATAATTACTATTCTAATATTTGTTACCATAAATCAGCCTATTTTAAACTTTATATACATAGAATTATTTACTGTGTACTCATTTACACCTGTCTCTTTTCACTCAATTTTATTTTTTTTGATATTCATGTTATTCTAAATGCAGCACCAGCTCAAACTGTGCCTTGCTCTGATGATAACAAACTGTTAACTTGCCTTATAGATATAACAGAGCCCCAAACTGCAAGTCATGTAGTCCAGGCATGGGTAATGGAAAAAGCTTTGACCTCTAACAACACCCAAAACTAGATATTTCTACCCTGGGAATCAAGGAGACTAGAACATGACCAGAACCTAAACACTGGAACTCTTTCAGAATTGTCTGTTGACCTGGAAGACCCAGAGTTTAAATCTGCCTCAATATATCCCACCGTAAACAGCCAAATTTAAAGCCTTCCAATCCAACCCTACCAAGTAGACATTCATAAATCATTTCTCTTGCCTTCCTAGCCCATAAACTTGCCCCAGACAGATTTGAACCTGCCTTGTGTCTCCACACTGACTGATTTTGCAATAAAGGCTTTCGTTTCTCAAAAAAAAAAAATTAAAATAATAATAATAGCTATTCTGACTGGTGTCAGATGATATCTTCCTGTAGTTTTATTTTTCATATCTCTAGTAATTAGTGATGTTACGCACTTGTTCATATGCTTTTTGGCCATTTGTATGTCTTTTTTTGAAAGGTGTCTATTTATGGCCTTTAACAACTTTTTAATGGGTTTATTTGGCTTTTTGTTATTGTTGTAGAGTTTTTTCAGTTCCTTGTAAATTCTTTTTATTAGTCTAAGTTTCGCAGTTTGCATATATTTTCTCCCATTCCACAGGTTGTCAGTTCTCTCTGTTGATATCTCTTGCTGTGCAGAAGCTTTTTAGTTTAATTAACCCATTTGTCCAATTTTGGTTTTGTTGCTTGTGCTTTTGAGGTCTTTGTCATGAATTATTTGACTAGATCAATGTCTAGAACAGTTTTCCCTAGGTTTTCTTCTAGTATTTTTATAGCTTCTTTATTCCATCTTGAGTTAATTTGTGTTCATGGTGAGAGATAGGAGCCCATTTCTATTATTCTACATACGGCAATCCAATTTCTCAGCACTATTTATTATAAAGGGTGGTTCTTCCCCTGGCACATTTTTTCAACTTTGGAAAGATCAGTTGGTGTGGATATGTGTATTTATTTCTGGGTTCTCTATTCTGTTCTATTTACCTATGTATCTATTTGTATACCAGAATCATGCTGTTTTGGTTACTATAGCCTTGTAGTATAAAGTCAAGTAATGTGATGCCTTTATCTTTGCTCTTTATGCTTAGGATTTCTTTGGCTTTTCAGGCTCCTTTTTAGTTCCAAATGAATTTTAGCAAATGTTTAGAAACAAGCAAATGTTTTATATTTCTGAAAAAAATTACATTTGTATTTTAATAGGGATTATATTTAATCTGTAGATTGTTTTAGGTATAATGGTCATTTTAACAATAGTAATTTTCCCTATCCATGAGTGTGGGATGTTTTTTTCATTTGTTTCTGTCATCTACAATGATTTTCAATTTGTAGTCTTTCTTGTAGAAATTTTTCATCTTCTTGTTTAAATTTATTCCTAGGTACTTTTTTTGTTATCATGAATGGGATTAAGTTCTTGCTTTGGTTCTCTGCTTCATCATTATGAATCTATGGAAATGCTACTGATTTTTATACATTGATAGTGTGTCCTGCAACTTTATGGAATTTATTTATCAAGTCTAAGCATTTTTTATGGAGTTTTCAGGGTTTTCTAGATGTAAGATTATATCATCACCAAACAGAAAATTTGACTTCCTCTTTTCCAGTTTAGATGCCTTTTATTTCTTTCTCTTGTCTGATAGCTCTGGCTAAAACCTCCATTACTGTGTTGAATAGCAGTGGTGTGAAAGTCATTCTTGTCTTGTTTCAGGTCTTAAGACAAATGCTTTCAACTTTTCCCCCACTCACTGTCATGTTGGCTTTGGGTTTGTCATATATGAGTCATTATTTTGAGCTATGTCCTTCTATGCCTAGCTTGTTGAGGGTTGTTTTCTTTTTTAATCAGTAAGGGAATGCTGATTTTTATCAAATGCTTTTCTGCATCTATTGAGTGCATGGCTTTTATCCTTACTTCTGTTTATGTGATGAATGACATTTATTGATTTGCATATGCTGAACCTTTTTTTTTGAGACGGAGTGTCACTCTGTCACCTAGGTTGAAGTGCAGTGGCACGATCTCTGCTTACTGCAACCTCCAACTCCCAGGTTCAAGATATTCTCCTGCCTCAGTCTCCCCAGTATCTGGGATTACAGGCATGCACCACCTCACCTGGCTAATTTTTGTATTTTTAGGCTGGTCTCGAACTCCTGACTTCAAGTTATCCACCTATGTCAGCCTCTCAAAGTGCTTGGATTTCAGGCTGAGCCACTGCACCCAGCCTGAACCATCCTTTCATTCCAGGAATACATTCCAGTTAATAAACCATGACAAACTGGATTGCAGTTTGTCATGGTTTATTATATTTTTGGTATGCCATTGGATTTTGTTTGCTAGTATTTTCTTGAGGAATTTTGCATCTATGTTTATCAGGAATACTTGTGTGCAGTTTTTGTTGTTGTGTCTCTGACTGGTTTGGGTATCATGGTGACACTGGCTTCAAAAAATGATTTAGGGAGACATTTCTTCTCCTCAATTTTTAGGAATAGTTTTAGGATTGGTAGCAGTTATTTGTGTGTTCAGTAGAATTCAACTGTGAATCCAACTAGTCCAGGCTTTTTGGGGGTTGGATAGGGGTAGATTTTTGTTATTGATTCAATCTCACTACTAATTACTTGTCTCTTCAGGATTTCTATTTCTTCCTGGCTCACTCTTGGAAGGTTGTATGCTTCTAAGAATTTATCCATTTTTTCTAGGTCTGCTAGTTTGTTAGTATATGGTTGTTCATAATAGTCTCTGATAATCTTCTGCATTTCAGCTAAAGCAGTTGTAACATCTCCTTTTTCATTTCTGGTTGTGTTTATCTGGATCTTCTCTCCTCTTTTTTTGATTAGTCTAGTCAGCAGTTAATCAATTTTGTTTATCTTTTGAAGAACAAGCTTTTCATTTTGTTCATCCTTTATATTGGATTTTTGGGGTCTCTATTTCATTTAGCTCTGCTTTGATGTTTTTTACTTCTTTTCTTCTGCTAGCTTTGGGTTTCATTTGTTCTTGTTTTACTAGTTCCTACAGGAGTGATGATAGGTTGTTAATCTGTGATCCTTCTATTTCTTTGATATAGGTATTTAATGCTATAAACTGCCCTCTTAGCACTTCTTTTGCTCTATCTCAGTGGTTTAGGTATGTAGTTTCAATTTTCATTCATTTCTAAAATTGTTTAGAGTTCTGTCTTAATATCATAATTGATCCAAAGATGGTTCATGAGGATGCTATTTAATTTCCATGTATTTACATTGTTTCCAAAGTTTCTCTTGGAATTGATTTCTAGTTTTATTCCACTGTGGTCTGAGAAGATACTTGATATGATTTTGATTTTTAAGTGTATTGAGACTTGTTTTGTGGCCTAATATACAGTCTATCTTGAAGACTATTTCATGTGTTGATGAGATGAATGTATATTCTGCAGTTTCTGGGTAGACTGTTCTATATTATCTGTTAGGCCTACTTGGTATAAAGTCCAATTTAAGTCTAATATTTCTTTGTTGATTTTCTATCTCAGTGATCTCTCTAGGGTTGCGAGTGGGGTATTAAAATCCCCTACTACTATTGTATTGTTGTTTATTTCTTTTTAGGTCTAATAATATTTGTTTTATGAATATGGATGCTCTGGTGTTGGGCATATATAGTTTGAGTTTTTTTTTTTTTTTTTTGAGACGAAGTTTCACTCTTGTTGCCCAGGCTGGAGTGCAATGGCACAATCTTGGCTCACCACAACCTCCGCCTCCTGGGTTCAAGCAATTCTACTGCCTCAGCCCCACCAAGTAGCTAGGATTACAGACATGCACCATCAGGTCCTGCTAATTTTATATTTTTAGTAGAGATGGGGTTTCTCCATGTTGCTCGAACTCCTGACCTCAGGTGATCTGCCTGCCTCGGCCTCCCAAAGTGCTGAGATTACAGGCATGAGCCACCACACCCAGCCAGTTTTAGGATTTTTATACCATCTTGCTGTACTGATCTCATTATCATTACACAATTGCCTTCTTTGTCTATTATTACCATCTTTGATTTGAAGTCTGTTTTATCTGATATAAGCATAACTACTCCTGCTTGCTTTTCATTTCCTTTTGCATGGAATATCTTTTTCTGCCTGTTTACTTTGAGTCTATATGTGTCTTTACAGGTAAGGTGAGTTTCCTAGAAGCCGCTCTTGGTTGGATTCTGTTTTTTATATATTTTGCCAATCTATATATTTTCAGTGGAGCATTTAAACCGATTATGTTCAAGGGTTATATTGATATGTGGGGTTTTGTTCCTGTCATATTGTTGCTTTTTTATAAATATATGTTTCTTTTTTACTTCTCTAGTTGTTTTTTGTGTGTGTGTGTGGATTTTTGTCGTCATTTGGCTTCTCTTCCTCCTTTGTGTAATTGTTTTATAAGACCTGTGGGCTTTATTCTTTCATATGTTTTTATGAAAGTAAATATCAATCTTCTATTTCATGTTTAGAACTCCTTTGAGCATTTCCCATAGGGCTAGTATAGTGGTTACACATTTCCTCATGTTTTCTTGTCTGGGAAAGACTAATTCTACTTAACTTATGAAGCATAGTTTAGCATGATACAAATTCTAGGCTAACAGATATTTTCTTTTAGCACCTTGAAAATTGAAGACCATTCTCTTCAAACTTGTGAGACTTCTGCTGAGAAGTTCATCATTAGTCTGATGGGGTTTTCCTTATTGATGACTTGATATTTTTCTCTTGTTAACTTTAGAATATTTTTTCCCATTGACTTTAGACAATCTGATGACTATATGGCATGCTGAAGTATGTTTTGCAATGCATTTTCTTGGTGATTATTGGTCCTCCTGTGTGTGGATATCCAAGTCTCTTGGTAAGCTCGTGAAGTTTTCATATTTCCTTAAATAACTTCCTAAACTTTTTGCTTTTTTTCTCCTTTAGGAATACTGATTGTTTATGTTTGGTTGCTTTATGTAATCCCATATTTCTTGACAATTTTGTTCATTCTTTATTTTTTCTTTATTTTTGTCTAACTACATTAGTTCAAAAGACCTGTCTTTAAGTTCTGAGATTCATTCTTCTGCTTGGTCTAGTCTGTTGTTAAAACTTTCACAAATATTTTGTAATTCTTTCAATGAATCTTTTATTTCCAAAAATTTTCCTTGGTTTTTAATAAAATATTATTGGTAAATTTCTCATTTATATCCTGAATTGTTATATCTGATTTCTTTATATTGCTTTCAGATTTCTCTTGCATCTCACTGGGCTTCTTTAAAAATTAATATTTTGAATTATTTAAAATTTTGAGGATTTGTTCCTTAGTAGGATCCATTGCTAGAGAACGACTGTGTTCCTTTGGAGGTGTCATAATACCTTGCTTCTTCTTTCTTTCTGTATTATCATGCTGATTTCTTCGCATCTGAAGAAACATTTCTTATTTTTAAATTTACTCTCATTGAGATGGAACTTTTTGCTTGAAAATGTGACATGTCAATGATTATGTTGAGTATAATCATTTGGCTTTGCTTCTGGATTGACAATTCTATATGATTTCCTTAGTTATAAATAGCCTTAGCATGGTGGTGATGTCAAATGCCAGTTGTAGTAGTAATACGCTAGACAGATGAGTGATCTCATGACATCCTGAGTAACCAGGGTAGTGTGAGCTATGATGGTAGCAAAGGACATGAGGTAATGCTTATCTCATTCCCAAGTGCTATGCTCTTTTGTCAGCATATATTGTAATGGGCTGTTTAAGTCAACTTCCAGTCCAGTAGATGGTACTTATATATATGATCCAGCTACAACGGAGGCACTAGTGTTTATGCTTGATTTTTGTTAACCAAGATAAGTACTCAGGTGTCCCAGGATATGGGCTGGGCCATAGAACATTCAGTTGTCTGGGTCCTGTGCTCAGCCTCAGGGAGGGTGCAAAGTTGAGCAGAGCTGGATAAGTCAAGGCAGCACTCAGGTCCCTCAATAGAGGGCACAAGCAGCAGTCCTGACAGAGATCTTAGGGAAATGTCCAGGTCTTTGGAGAAATGCCTGGGCAAGGAGTAAAGCAACTGCTCCTGCACCAAGGTCCTAGTATGGGAAGTGTGGGGTGGCCCTGGTGCCAAGGCCAGGTGAAGAGGTAGGACCTGACTCATTCTCACACTCCAGACCTAGCATTGTTCACTCCCCCAGCCCAACCAAATAAGCCAGTAAATGGCACTCAGCAAAGTCTCAGTCTGCCTCCAGTCCACAAACCTACCACATATAGGTGTGTGTGCATGCATGTGTATGAGTTACGGCTCTAAATCTCACTTTTGACAACAGCGCCTATTAATACCTGCACATCAAAGCTGCTTCAATCCTAATGAGGACCACCTCATTAAATTATTGCCAACATATTAGAAGTGTGCAATTTGTATATACATAAAACATTAGCCAAATGTATCTGGTAACAGAGGCAGCAGGCCTAGTCAGTGATTTTCCTTGAGCAAGGAGGAGTTCTGCCAGAATGTATTCCTTGGCCTTGAACTAAAACTTTTCCTGAATCTCCAGCCTGCCAGTCTACCTCATTACATCTTGGGGTTTTAACTTTCACACCCCTCTATAGCCTTGAATACTATTAAAAAGGAAAATTGTTGTGGTAGATACCACAATGTGCCATAACATGTCCTGTATTGAATCAACAATTTATTATTACCAGCTAGGGCAAGTGAAGCTAGAGGCAGCCCTCAGTTGTCAACTGTCTTTAGGGATTAACTCATCCAATAAAAAATTGTCTTGCTTAATGTCTCATCTATTTCCAGGACCAGTCTGCCCAGTGACTAATCAGTGCAGAGGTATAAAAACTCAGTCTCTTCAATGCAACTCAGGACAACTCTGACGAGCTTTTCCAACTTGAGTTGATGCTTTTGCTGGGTTTGCAGTGCTGGCCATCCCTTCCCTCTATCCAATCCTGCTTCCTTCCTTTTTCTTCCGTAAGCATTATTCCCAAAAAGATCCCCTAATAAGTGACCTGTATTCTAATCTGCATCTTAGAGACTATTGCTGAAAAGATTTGACCTGCAAAACTCATTCCGTCTACCATGACAACATTCTGCATTATCTTTACCCCTGCTCAAAAAGTACAAAGTGTATCAGCAATCTCCTTTTGCAAACTGGTATGCTAACTAAAAGTAAGATTAAAATCTACCTTTCCGGAATCCACTTCTGATTTCTATGGATGATTTGCTTGAAGCTCTTTTTACATGGCCTTGCAGTGTGGTACAAAACTTCCCCCTTCTCCTTGTCATCTCAAGTGCTCCATTAGTCCTCTGCATTTCTTATTTTTATACTCATTCATGCCTCCAAAATCACATGCACAGATTCTCGGTTTTATACTCATTCATTCCTCCAAAATCACATTCAGATTCCTCAAAAAGGCTCCTAATTTGGCTACACTCTCAGGATGGCACCAAGAGAGTCCACGTGCAGTCAGTTCTAACAAAAGAACAAGATCCAATCAATACCCATTCTACTATATATCTTCTGTCTCTAAGAGTGTTTTTCTTGGTACTTTCCTCACTTGACTTGGAGGGTGCCCTCCCTCTCTACCAAAGCAGTTTCCCACTTTGTGAAGACTCAGTGAAAGAAGATTGGATCATAAAATGTTAGAGATTATCTGTTAATTTTAGTTATCTGTTTCTTCTTTATGTACACAAATATTCTGTATTTGATTATTATGATACTAATATTACTGTAAAGTTTGGGGCATTTTCATCTCTGCTAGCTTTTGCAAATAAAATTAAATCAACATATAGTTTTACTATATTTCATAATGCTAATAAAAACTGCTAACAGGCTTTGCTTTTGGAATGGTTTTACCAGTTTCCTAATGAGTTCATTGACTCACTACTTTAACTCAAGGGATCAGTTGTAATTATCCTCAGACACTGTAAGATAGCTAGCCAAGGCCGAGAGTGCATTTTTCTCATAAGAGTTCTCTATTGAAAGATAAATAGCCCCTTCTATCATTAATATCATAGTTCAGCCTTTTGAGCTAACTATGCATCTTATAAAACCTAGGTCTTCTGCGTCTCACTGAGCCTCAAGTAGAAGTGATAGCATGAATCCTTGCTAAGAGTGGATTTTGTGGGAATGACTGAAATGATGTGGTTTGCAAACTTATAACACATATACCTCATCATATCAAAGCGTTCCATCTTCCCAACCACCAAGCAGAAGTACATCCATTATAAATTCATACTATGTATGTTTTAATGCTTAGATAAAAACAAAGTAATACAATAATAGTCTATCTTCCCTTAGCTTCAAACTAGATATTTTATGTCCCTCAAAAATATTGCATAAACAAATTTTATCTCTGTTTTAAATATATATTTTTGCTTATATCTTTGATCATGTTTCTAGTGTTCTTCCTTTTTGAAGTTCATTTCAATAATAGTATTCTTTAATCTTAATTCTCTTGCTTAAAAATATTCCACCTTACTGATGAGATTCCAAAGTTTCTTTCACACCATTAATAAAATGTGTCCCAGTTGGTAGCAATCAAATAGACAAGATCATTCAAGCATTTCTCAATTAGTTAAGAAACTTTTGATGCATCACATTTATCGTTCTCAGTGAACAAAACATCTTAGATATATTTTCTTCAGGTCAAAGGGCAAATTTAGCATAAAAGCTAGCCAAATTTTTATATAATTAGGTCACATGGGGATTTAGGCCTTCTATTACTTTAGTTGCATGTGATACGAGTAGTGCTTGCTAAATCATGACCCAATGAGAATGGAAAATAATTGAGAAAGTGACCTTGGCACATTAGAAAAGGAAGTATGGAGGCTTTTGACAGCGTAAAATAATACAATTACCAGTAGGCTAAAGTTCAGGGGGAGAAAAACTATAATTGTATAGAAAAACAAAAGCTAGATCATTCTGCGCTCACATTATTGGGTGAGGATTTTGGGTTCCTGTATGTGGCACACTATATTTTAAATGATTTATGAAAATAAATATGTGCAATACTAAACAATGAGTTTAAATTAGATATTTGGAAATGATATTTTCCATGATTACCAACAACTAAACTGCTAGAAAGAATATAGAGCCATTAGGTGAGCAGTAGTACCAGTCATGCTGGTGGGACAGAATAAAAGAGAAACGTTTTTGGAAATTTAGGTTTGATGTAACTATCAGTTGCACAGTGAATTTAATGCAACCATCTAATTATTAGTGGAGTTAGACACATACAAGTTTAAGTTTCTGTTTAAGTTTATAAGTTTGTTTCACTTATATACTAGCTGGATAACCTTGTGCAAAATATTCACCTCTCTGTGCCAGTTTTCTGATTTACAAAATGGTGTCAAGTATTGGACTTTTATCAAGATAAAATTAGAAAATATATATAGAACAGTTCAGGGCCTGGCACATAGTATTAATTGTGATGCTATTTTATCAGTAACTTTTGGGAATGTGGATGGTTGGAATTAGACTGAATTTCCAAGAGCGTTTTAAGTCACACAACCTTGTAAGAAGGTTCTAAGGCATATAGGTGAAATCCAAGACAAGAGAGAGGCAAAGAGTTTTTAGTCTTCCCTGCATCTTTCCATTCTCTATCCTCAATAATAACTTTGTGTGGCTTTTAGGAAATTCTTCTCTGAGGAATTAAAATTTGCATATTCATCAATCCTAAAAATTTCTCTATAATTTTTATGCAATCTGTGTAGAAAAGCATTTTAATGCCTCAAAAATTCTTCATGAGATTGAACAATTCAGTTTTGTTCTAATTACTCAGCTAGGGAATTCTTGTCTCTATAGACAGAGAGTATTTGGGAGATGGTCCTTCAGGCAGTTGACACTTAATACCTGTCACCAAAGCAGCACTTGTTCCATACACCACCTGGGCAAACACAGAAACGGGAACAAGAACTAGACTTTACACATCATTTTATTGCAGTTATTAAATGTTTACTCTTTAATTTCTTTTGGCTGGTTAGTCCCACAGAGTAACCTGGTCATTTGAAACAAATGTTCTGATTAAAAACTGTATTGGGAAAATGTGATTAGGCCATAAAGACACATCAGATTATTATGTCTCATTGCTAATTTTTGTCATTTTCTCTTTATTTAACATTTATTTAGAACCCAGACTGGTTAACAAAGAAAAACATAATTGTCTTTCTACTACATAACAGAAAGAATATGTAAGCTCTAAAAGTCACTATGCAAAAGAAACATCAAATATATATAATGGATAATTCAAAATATCTTTTGACTATAAGTTAGTATTTACATTTAGGAACATTTTATTGGGAAAATCTGAAATGCCACATACTTACTACAAGTCTACTAGAAAAAAATAATTCTAAAGTACCTAGGGGCAAGAAAAAGAAAATAAAGTTTTATTTTACATGTATAGACAAAAAATCAAATACTATTACATTATTAATTATATTTCTGAAATTTTGGAAAACTTTCATTATTAAAGTATTAGTTATTTCTGACATTATTTTACTAAAAGATGTTACTTGTAATGAGTTATAGCATGAGCTGTTATTATGAAGTTATTGCACTTAGTAGAATTATTAAATTCCTCACGCCTGTAATCCCAGCACTTTGGGAGGCTGAGGCAGGCAGATCACCTGAGGTCAGAAGTTCAAGACCAACCTGGTCAAAATGGTGCCTGGTGAAAACGTGTATCCATCAAAAAGACAAAAATTAGTCAGGTGTGGTGGCAGGCACCTGTAATCCCAACTACTCGGGAGGCTGAGACAGGAGAATCACTGGAACCTGGGAGGCAGAGGTTGCAGTGAGCCGAGATCATGCCACTACACTCCAGCCTGGGCAACAAAGAATGAAACTCCGTCTCAAAACAAGAAAGAATTCCATCAATAACAAAGGCAAGAAGCTGTTCTAAGGTTCCAGTTTGAATCTAAAAGCTAAAATTTTAGGAAGTGATAAGGTGAGGTTTTGGTTCCAAAACCCACTAAGTTGTCAGTTCTTTAGCGACGTGTTTATAGAATAGATGTTAAGTGAAACATTGCCTGTATGTGCCATTTCTTAATAGAAAAATTAAGTGAACTTCAGCTATCAAATACATTCAACTTATATCCCAAAGCTAATGCTCAGAAGGAGCATGAACATAACGTACTGTCCCTTGGCACTGAAAATTTAAGTTATCTGAAATTCTCTTTCCTGAGGTTAACTGGTTCAATGCCAAGCCCTTTCAATTCTAGCATGAAACATCATTTTAATAAATCCTGTGTTTGCACTACACACTGATTTTAGCTAAAATCAATTTAGAAGTCTATATCCTAAGCAAAGTAATCTTAGTTTGCATGAGAAGAAAGGCTCTAAACTAAAGGCATTTAACTATGACAAAATAACTTTCTCCTTCAGTCCACTCTAATCCTAAGAATCTATAATTTCCAGAGTCCATTTAATAATGTTTAATTGCATTTTACCATCTCTGTGGCCATTGCTGAACGAATCTGTCTTCCACTGAGATTTGAAAAAAAAAATGAAATCAAAGCTAGTTTATAGAATAAAAATTTGCAAAAAAAAAAAAAAAAAAGTTCAGAACTCTTAACATTACCAATGAGGTGAGGGTCTACAATAGTTATTAACGTTCTCTTGCCAGGAATTAGTTCCTTTGCTTTATGATGGTGTTTGCGTCCTTGGCTTACTTTTTGTTACAGTTTTCTACTTTTGCACTTTCTTTTTTTTTCTTTTCTACTTTTTTTTGAAAGTTTTTAGTCACGATCACTCTTTTCCTTTGCATCTAATGTAACTTTTACCCTTTTGTTTCTGCACTTCTATTCTTTCACCTTTAAGCCATCCCTCTTTTTCCATTTTTGGTTTTTGTTATGTTTTGTTCTGTTCTGTTGTTTTTTTCTGACTCTCACGATCTGATGAGCCATGTTCTTTTCAGTTTCTACACATCCACCTGAACATCTCTGTGATGCCAGCGTTAGAGGGATCAGACAGCCAAAGGGACATGAAGTGCAGTCCAGGCTGCAACTTTCTAGATAAAAAGGAAGTTCTTTAACTATGTCAGAAAATTGAGATTGATAATAGCTTTTCTTCTTACTGCTATTGATACAAAGGAGAAATACAATTACTATTTACAATAGAAAGGTATTTCTGCTATTAAAGAAACCCCATTCTACTGCTAACCACTTGTTTTACATTTGTAGTAGGAGGGTGTGTGTCTGTGCAAGAGACAGAGAGATCCATGAGACGAGCATTTCATAGCAGAAAACAGGGCTTCATATGCAAATATTCCTACTTCCTTCTATATTGTAACTGACAAGCCCATTGTTCAAATTAAAAATTACAATTATTACTACTATAACTAAAAATAACACACTAGATTATGAGTTCAATGTTTAAAATTTTGCAATAATATTATCCCTCTTAATTTTGATAACACTAGAAGACAAATATTGGCTCTGTTAACCAGTTTATATCTGATAAGCTGAGGCTTCAAGAAACTGAGTATTTTCCTAGAGTCACACCGATTTTATGTATAAAAACCACTTATGTCTGACTCCAGATTTGAAGATATTTACTATCTCTTTTAAAAAACGCTACACACACATGTGCACAGTATATATCTACAGTATCACAAACCTGAACAATTGTAAATAGAATTTTCTTCTCCTTGAGCTCTCATTGATGACAAATAAGATATGCAACCAGGTAAGTCAGGTAAACATTGTATTTAAGTAGATAATTTCCTAAGTAATTGCTATTAGATCAATAATCATTTACCTTTGTACTTTCATAAAGATAATATTTTTTGATTAAAAAAATATGATTACAGAATAAGCCATTAAAATTTGAGAGTTTTATTTTCAATTCTGAATTCAGCTTTTAGAGTTTGCATGTGGTTTGTAGTTAACTACTGATTAAACTTAACACTAAAAATCTCTATGTGGAAAACTCTAGTGAAACACAGAGTAACTAGCACTAGGTTTTTAGATAACTGTATATTAAAGCTTTCTTTTTTTCATGACAGTTCCTTGCTTTCAGAATTTTTAAAAGACTCATTACATGGCTACTAAAAGTGTGATGTTTCTACTAGGAATTCCATCTCTATCAGAGATGATTTAAGATAGTATTTTATAAGAATTTCAAATATTTTCTTTTTTTGAAACTTAAAGAATGTACTGTATTTCATTTTATTATTAATAATAATTTATTTTTATTGTGTATATTTAAGGTGTACAACATGACATATTGATCCTTGATATACATTTACATAGTAATTACTACAGTCAAGCAAATTAATATACTCATTATCTCATACAGTTTCCCTTCTTCCTTCTTTTTTTTGTGGTAAGAGGGCCTAATATCTACTCTCTTGACAAATTACCAGTAGACAATACAATTTTATTAACTATAGTCCTCATATTGCACATTAGATCTCTAGACATATTCATCCTACATAACTGCAACTTTGTACCCTTTAACCTACATCCTCTAATTTCCTGTTCTTCCTCCCTCCATTCCTGGTAACCACCAGTTTACTCTCTATATCTATATATTCTCTATTCTTTTAAATTTAAGATTCTATATACAGGTAAGATAGTGCAGTATTTTTCTTTCTGTGTCTGGTCTATTTCACTTAGCATACTGTCCTCTAGGGTCACCCATGTTGTCACAAGTGGCAGGATCTTCTTCACCTTTAAGACTGAATAATATTCTACTGTGTATATATACCACAATTTATTCATTCCTTTGTCCACAGGACTTTAGTTGTTTAAATATCTTCGCTATTGTGAATAATACTTCGGTGATCATGGGAATTGATGTTGATTTACTGGGTTTTGATTTCATTTCTTTGGGTATATACCCAGAAGAAGGGTTCCTGGGTCATATGGTAGTTCTATTACTAATTTCTTTAAGAACCTCCATACCATTTTCCACAGTGGTTGCACTGATCTACATTTCCACCAACAGTGTTATAAGGGCTCCCTTTTCTCCACTCCCACCCAACACTTATTTCTTGACTTTTTGATAAAATTTATCCTAACGGGTATGAGATGATAACTCATTGTGGTTTTTATTTGCCCTTCCATGATAATTAGTAATATTAAGCAGTTTTTTAATATAACTACTGGCCTTTGTATGTCTTCTTTGGAGAACTATCTATTCATATATTTTGTCCAGATTTTAATTGAGCTTTTCAGCTTTTTGCTATTGTGTCGTGTGAGTTCCTTATGTATTTTGGTTAGTAAACCCTTATCAGAGATATGGTTCACAAACATTTTCTCTCAATCTGTAGACTGCTTTTTTGTTTCATTGATTATTTCCTTCATTGTGCAGAAGCCTGAGAGTTTGATGTAGACCCACTTGGTCATTTTTGCTTTTGTTGCCTGTGCTTGTGATGCAAAATCCAAAAAATTTTGCCAAGATCCATGTCAAGGAGCTTTTCCACCATGTTTTCTTCTAGAAGATTTATAGTTTCAGGGTTTACATTTAGATTTTTTATTCATTTTGAGTCTATTTTTTGTGAGTGGTATAACTAAAAGTCTAATTTCAGTCTTTTGCATGTAAATGTTCAGGCTTTCCAACACCATTTATTGAACACACTATCTTTCCCTATGGCGTTTCCTTGCTGCCCGTGTTGAAAATTAGTTGACCATATATACCTGGGTTTATTTGTAGATTTTCTGTTCTGTTGCATTGGTCTATGTATTTGTTTTTATAGCAACACCACACTTGTAGAAGTTTCTTAAAAAATATTTTATTTTGTGTTGCATTGGTCTATGTATTTGATTTTACGGCAACACCACACTTGCAGAAGTTTCTTAAAAATTATTTTATTGTGTGTTTAAGTTCCGGGATACATCTGCGGGATGTGCAGGTTTGTTATATAGGTAAACATGTGCCATGATGGTTTGCTGCACATATCAACCCATCACCTAGGTATTTTTCAGTTTCTACACATGGACCTGAACATCTCTGTGAGGCAGGCTTTAGGGGGATCAAACAGCCTAATGGACATGAAGTGCAGTCCAGCATTAGCTCTTTTCCTTAATGCTCTTCTCCCTTCCCCACCCTCCCCAACAGGCCTGGTAAGTGTTGTTCCCCTCCCTATGCGCATGTGTTCTCATTGTTCAGCTCCCACTTATAATTGAGAACATGCAGTATTCTGTTCCTGCATTAATTTACTGAGGATAATGGCTTCTAGCTTCATCTATATCCCTGCAAAGGACAATCTCATTTTTTTTTATTGCTGCATAGTATTCCATAGTGTATATGTACATTTTCTTTATCCAATCTATTATTGATAGGCATTTGGGATGATTCTATGCCTTTGCTATTATGAATAAAGCTGCAATGAATATATGCTTACATGTATCTTTATAATAGAATAATTCATATTCTTTTGGATATCTACCCAATAATCCAGTTGCTGGGTCAAATGGTAATTCCAGTTCTAAATCACCACATCGTCTTCCACAACGGTTGAACTAATTTACATTCCCACCAACAGTGTAAAAATGTTCCTATTTCTCTGCAACCTTGCCAGCATCTGTTGTTTCTCGACTTTTTACTAATCACCATTTGGACTAGCATTAGATGGTATCTCACTATGGTTTTGATTTGCATTTCTCTAGTGATCAGTAATGTTGAACTTTTTTTTATGTTTGTTGACCGTATTTTTTTTTGAAAAGTATCTGTTCATTTCTTTGCCCACTTTTTAATAGGGTTGTTAGTTGTTTCCTTATAAATTTGTTTAAGTTCTTTGCAGATTCTGGATATCAGACCTTTGCCAGATGAATAGATTGCAAAAATTTTCTACCATTCTGTAGGTTATCTGTTTGCTCTATGATAGTTTTGTTTTGTTTTGCTTTTGCTGTGCAGAGGATCTTAAGTTTAATTAGATCCCATTTGTCAATTTTTCCTTTTACTGCAATTGCTTTTGGTGATTTCATCAAAAACTATTTGCATGTTTCTATGTCCTGAATGGTATTGCCTAAATTTTCTTCTACAGTTTTTCTAGTTTGGGCTTTTCTATTTAAGTCTTTAATCCATCTTGAGCTAATTTTTGTATAAGGTGTAAGGAAGGGGTTCAATTTCAATCTTCTGCATATGGCTAGCCATTTCTCCAGCACCATATGTTAAATGGGTAGTCTTTCCCCATTGCTTGCTTTTGTCAGGATTATTACTTTGTGCTTCCCACAATACTCACAATTCAAAATTTAATTTCTCATTTAGAAAATCTTTGCATAGATCTTATTGGAAGCAGAATAAAGATATGATGTTCAACTGTAACTTGTCATAAATATTGATAAGATGGAGTCTGCCTTAAAACCCAGATTAAAAACTCTTAATTTGATTTTCACATAATTTATGGTTTCAGTTTTTACACATTATAACAAAATGTTTAAAAGAAAAATAGGAGAGGTGCTATAGGAGCAAAAATCATCACCATTTTTAGATGATAGAGTTTTATATATGACAAAACCCAAAAGAATCAACTAATAAACTGGAAAAATTTAGTAGGAGGAATGTATTTTTAAAAAACTACTAGAAAATGTATTAACAACAAATTTCACATACAAAAGCAATAGTAATGGAATTTAAAATATATATATAAAAATATAAAATAAAAATAAAATTTTAAAGTTTTGAATAAATGTAAAGCTTTCTGAAACAGAAAAACTCAATATTACATATAATATTTGAATTTTTCTTAAATTATTTGGTAAATTATAATGCCATTTAAAACATCATTTTGAAAAACACGACAAGCAATTTGAAACTCAATCTTGAAAGAAATCAACAAATTGGCCAGAAAATCCCTATAGAAATAATAGCAGTTAGAAATAGTCCTAATTAATAAAATATATTATTGAGTAAAGTAGAATAAGGTGGCATGACATCAGAATTGATGGATCAGTGGGGCAAAATAAAAAGCCCTAAATAGACCATATAAAATTTGGCATACTGTACAGAGAACAATTTAATCAATAAGAACAAAATAGATTTTTTAAATTGCCATATAGATTTTCTGAGGGAAAATAAAGCTGAATTGCTACCTCATTTCTCACCTAAATTTTTTTAAAAATTAAAAATAGTATTGTTACTGTGAAATAATGTGAAAGTACTAGAAAAAAAATTGCATAGTTTTTCAAAGCAATTTAAGAATCAATAATTGCTTTCTAAGAAGGCACAAATCTGAGTCACAAGAGAAAATTTTGATATATTTATTTCAGCAAAATGTAATCTTACGTAGGGCTTAAATTTGAAAGAGGTTCATTCACTTATTTATCCACTGAATTAATATATGTTGAGCACAAAATGTGAACTAGGAATACTTCTAAATATTAGGGAGAAAGCAATAAACAAGTTAGACAAAATTCCTCTCCATGTACCTTATTTCTCAATGAGAAGAAACAAACAACAAAAATTAAAAAGTGGATATATAACTTCAGAAGGTAATATGTGCTATGAAAGAAAATTCAGCAGAAAAAGAATAGTAATTATAAATATTTTATGAAATACATGAAGAAGATTGAGAGTATACAGCATTATCTATGATATGAAGAAATATTTATTTCTGTATATTTTTTAGTGGGAATATTCATTGGTACTATCTCTATGAAGAGGAATTTATCCAAATGTAAACTGCATACCCTTTGACTCACTAACTGTACTTCAAGATATTTACCCTGCAAATATATGTATGCATAATTCAGACATATGTGTACAAGATTATTTTTACAGCATTATTCATATTAGGGAGGGGAAAAGAACCTGTAAGTAACATTAATGTTTTTCAAAACTAGGTTTAAAAAAATATGAACATCCATAGACAGGAAGACTATATATATCTATTAAAAAGAATAAGGTAGATTTGTTATTCTAATCTAGAAAACTCTCCATGATATAAAGCAAATATCAGAAAAGTTTGTATGTATTATCTCACTGGTATAAAATAAGATGTATCCATATGCCTGTATATATGCCTGGAAAAATTCGGAAGATACACAAGGTAACTTCTGGGGAGTAGATGGAAGTCTTGAGAGAGAGATGGACTCATTTTTCATGATACTGCTTAAAAATTTTTATTACACGCATTGTTAATTTCAGAAAGATTGAAAAAAAATGGTGGCTGAGGTCGGTGGATTAACTGAGGTCAGGAGTTTGAGACCAGCTTGGCTAACATGGCAAAACCCCGTCTCTACTAAAAATACAAAAATTAGCCAGGTGTGGTGGCACAGGCCTGTAATCCCCAATACTCAGGAGGCTGAGGCAGGAGAACTGCCTGAACCTGGGAGGCAGAGGTTGCAGTGAGCTGAGATCATGCCACTGCAATGCATCCTGGGCAACAGAGTGAGACTCCATCTCAAAAAACAAATGTCAAGCACTGAAGCAAATACTATTCATTTTGCAAAAAGATGAAATGCCTTCATGACAATATTGCATTAGATTAGTGATCAAAAGAAATATTAAATCTGTCCAATGAGGGTGTCAAGCATAAATAAATTATGCCAAGAAATCCTCTATGAGTTCTAAATTATGTTGGCTGGATGACTATAGCAATCACATTAGAAGCACAATTAGCAAATTGCTATCTCAAATTGCGGTTTAAAAAAAGACAGGACTGCATCACAAACAAACCTGTATCATCTTTAAATTATAAAAAGGCTTTAGGAGACACTGATATAACATGGTTTAATGTCTTAAAAATGACTTTTATGTAGCATTTTAATGTATCTTTTTATTACTTTTTATTAATTGTTACTCATTCAAGCCTGGCCAACTCCCAACATGAGTTGGGAACTACTATGATTCTCATGAGCTCCAAATTTTGAGTCCACTACTTGGTAGATCATCATCATAAGGCTGTATTCACACAGCTATTATCATTACTTACTCTACTATATAGCTATTGTGCTAGTGAGAAAGTAAATGCCTAAAATGACAGTGGTGTACTGTACATTGGAATATACATGGACAGCCAAAACAAATACTCTCAATTTGTCTATACAAAAATGCATTATTTTTCCTGTGCTATACTGCAAGCTAATTAGTAATGAGACATTTCAGTGACTTGGAATCAGATAGAGTTGACACTCTTCTAGTGATGTGGCATTGTAATAGTTTATTTATTGGAGGTAGTAATAAAGGCTATATGACAAAGCATACACTATCTTTCAGCTTGAGCCTAACCTATTTCTGATAAAGCTATGCAAATTTTGTGTGTGTTTTCTTTATTTATTCAAAAGACCCATGAGATGCAATTATCTCAATTTAGAGGAATGTTAAAGACAGATGATTATCTAATAATTTGAAGAATGCTCATGAAAAGGTAAAGAACCCATAGGTGCCTTTAACATCTTATGAATGAGGTTCATATAAAGGTAATTTTATATGTGAAATTTTTACTTGAACTGGTCAATCATTTGTACAGAAATTGCCCAAGATTTTGAAGAGTAATCATTGCCATGAATTGAAACATTCTAATTTGATTTTTTAAAACCCATGATTGTATCCTGTGAATTTACTATAAAAGAGTTAGAAAAATAAAAATTCAGACAGATACAAACAGTAGACTCACGTACTTCAGAAAACCTGCCAAGCAAGGTAAATTATCTTTGATGTAAAAGCTATCTTACCCATAATTCTTCACATTTGCCTATAATATAAAAAAATGATTTCTTAATGGGTGAGGTAAATCTTAGCAGACTATATATTACTTGTAGTTGACAATTTTGAGGTGCTACTTCTCTCCCAGAACTATTCCCTTTTCTTGGATTTGTAAATATATTTATTTTGCTTATTGCTACTTGCATACCTAGAATTTCTCAATAGTAACCTTAAAATTTTTTATTTAAAATTATTTATACATACCATGTTATAATCACATATGCAGATCAGATTTGCCTATCCTCTTTTAGCATGATGCATGCTGGGACCACATAATCATAGTTTGGCAAAGAGAGAGCAAAATCTTGAACTGAGAGACACAGTTATAACAACTGCCCATAGGCTGGGTATCTGGGAAGTCCCAGGAAAAATGCCAGCATGTGGCAATCCTAAGCAAGGCTTAGGTGAATTTTTTTAAGCGGCTGCAGTAGCAGGGAGTATAATCTGACAGAAAGAGAAATATGTGGGAGAAAATGCAGTAAATTCCTGCCATAGAAGGAATTGGTAGAAATCTTACCAGAAGTTCAGGATATAATGGCCTACCTCTCCCAAAAAGGGACTTAGAAGCATTCAGGAGGGCTTTAGGATGAAAAGTGGTACAAAAACACACAGACCAATGGAACATAATACAGAACCCAGAAATAAGACCACGCACACCTATAACTATCTGATCTTCAACAAACCTGACAAAAACAAGCAATGGGGAAATGATTTTCTGTTTAATAAATGATCCTGGGATAATTGGCTAAATATATACAGAAGATTGAAACTGGATGCCTTCCCTTATACCATGTACAAAAATCAACTCCAGATGGATTAAAGACTTAAATGTAAAACCCAAAACTATGAAAACCTTGGACGACAACCTAGGCGATATCATTCAGGACATAAGGGACAGGCAAAAAATTCATGACAAAGATGCTGAAAGCAATTGCAAAAAAAAAGAAAAAATTGACAAATGAGATCTAATTAAAGAGTTTCTGCACAGCAAAAGAAACTGTCAATAAACAGACTGCTTAGAGAATGAGAGAAAATTTTTGCAAACTATGCATCTGACATGGGTGTAATATTCAGCATTTATAAGAAATTTAAATAAATTTACAAAAAAAAAAACATTAAAAAGTGGCCAAAGGACATGAATAGACACTTTTTAAAAGAAGACATATATGTAACCCACAACCATATGAATAAAAACTCAACATTACTGATCATCAGAGAAATGCAAATCAAAACCACAATGAGATACCATCTCACATCAGTCAGAATGGCTATCACTAAAAGCCAAAAAATGACAGATGCTGACAAGGTTGTGGAGAAAAAGAAACACTTACACACTCTTGATGGGAGCATAAATTAGTTCAACCATTGTGAAAGACAGTGTGGGGATTCCTCAAAGACTGAAAGATAGAAATACCGTTCAAGCCAGCAATCCCATTAGTGGGTACACACCCCCCCAAAATATAAATCATTCTGTTATAAAGACACATGTACACATATATTCTTTGCAACACTATTCACAATATCAAAGACATGGAATCAACCCAAATGTCCATCAGTGATAGGCTGGATACAGAAAATGTGGTAAATATACACCATGGAATACTAGGCAGCCATAAAAAAGAATGCAATCATGCCCTTCACAGGAACATGGATGAAGCTGGAGGCAATTATCCTTAGCAAACTAATGCGGGAACAGATAAACAAATACTACACATTAAGTGGGAGCTAAATGATGACAACATATGGACACGTAGAGGAAAACAAGGCACACTAGGGCCTATTTGGAGGGTGGAGGGCGGGAGGAGGGAGAGGATTAGGAAAAATAACTAATGGTTACTAAGCTTAATAGTTGGGTGACTAAATAATCTGTACAACAAACATCCATGACACAAGTTTACTTATGTAACAGATCTGCCCATGTACCCCAGAATTTGAAATAAAAGTTTAAAAAGGAGTTTACTGCAACCATCTGAATGAATCTCATTAACACAACATTGAGTGAAAGGAATTAGACACAAATGACTCCACACTGTATGATTCTAGATATGTAAAGGACAAAAGCAAGCAAACTAATCTATGCTGTTAGCATTGGGGGAACGGTAAATAGAAGGATGAACAAGAGAGGGTTCAGAGACTGATGATGTATTGAGTCTTATTTGGTGCTGGTTACTCAGATGTGTTAAATTGTGGAAATTAATGTATAATATGATTTTTTCTGACTGTTATACTTCAAAAACAACATTTTATTTTTCAATAATCTTATTTTCAATTGACAAATAATAATTATATGTATTATATATACCTGGAGTACAATCCAGTGTTTGAATACATGTTTACATTGTAGATGATTAAATCAATCTAATGAACAAATAAAAAAAAAGAATGAAATTATGTCCCTTACAGAAACATGAATACAGCTAGAGGCCATTATCCTAAGTTACGTAATGCAAGAACAGAAAACCAAATACCACGTGTTCTCACTTATAAGTGGAGCTAAACATTCTGTACATATGGACATAAAGACAGGAGCAATAGGCACTGGGCACTGGGGACCAGTAGGAAGGGGAGGGTGGTAGGGGTTTGAAGACTGAAAAACTGCTTGTTGGGTACTATGCTCACTACATGTGTGATGAGATCATTTGTACATCAAACCTCAATGACACACAATTTACCAATATAACAAACCCGCACATATGCCCTTTGAATCGAAAATTAAAACAAAGGGGAGGAGAGGAAGGATACCAAAAAAGTATGTTGCAATCCAGAAGAGTGTCAGTGTTCACTGGAAAGTGAGATATTTACCCAGATAACTGAAAAGACTTTCATGTGAGGCTTTTTCCACCACTCTCTTTGCAGCAGCTTGACCAGCCCAACATGGCAAGATAGAAATTGCAACAAATGAGCAGTTTCATGGGCCCCAGAACCCATACATCATGTCAGATTATAGATCTAGTTGGCAACACAGTGTGATTCCAAGTCCTTTCAAATCGTGGTAACAGAGAGCTAGTTTACTCCTGTTTTGAGCAGGGTTGAGTCTAGATCACAGTTATGCCTGTCAATTAACGCTACCTTGGGATGCTGGGAAAAACAAGGGTCAAGGAATTGAAGAAATTGCAAATGCCACGATGGTCACAGCGTAAAGTTGAAACTTTTGGTCTAGAATTGGGGGCCTGATCAAATGTGGCTACAGCCCATCTTCTCAAGATTATTTTGTACTACTTCATTTCTTCCACCTACAATCTGACTAATAAATTTCACAGCATGCCTTCTTTAAAAACAGTAATGAGGCTTTTATTTTAAAGTTCAACTAAAAATATTGTCATACATTTTTGGTCATGCATGGATCTGTAGCCTCAAGCATATCTTTTTATACTTTAGTATCTTCTGTGTTTTTTTTCTGGGGGGGAGCATTTCTTTCTATGCCTACAATGTCCTCCGTCACTTCCCCATTCCTCTAGTCACATACTCAAATCGAATATGTCTTTGAAGGCCCTGCTCAAAATTACCAGCCATTGTCCCTAGACTTTTCACTGCATACCACTTTAGGATATAGTCTTTTCTTTATTCTCTATGACTCATTACTTCCTGCCTTGTAGCAGGGCAGTTGATTTAATAGGGCAGTTGATAGTAGAAGCCATTTCTGAGCAAATTGATATTCACAAAAGCACCAAAACAAGTGCATTTATCTGGAGTCATTGTGCAGTAAACAAATCCTCCTTGTGTTTTGTGTTTTGGGGAACTCCACTGAAAACACAGACTATTCCTTCAAGATGCAAAAAAAAAAAAAAAAAAAAAAAAAAAGTTACTAGTCCCCAGGGGTTAATTAAAGGGACATTGTCAATGGTGGTAGATTCCAGACAGTCCCACTCATTGTTTTACATTTATTTGCCATGTTCTTGTGCATTTTGATTTTTCTCTCAAATGTGTATTTCTCTCAGTGGAGAACAGATCCTCCTGGGCCTTTAAACATGATTTAATTCTTAATACCAAAAGCTCAGCAATCTTGAGCAGATCTGTCACAGAAACCATAGCATAAGGGTCAGGATTGAAAGCACTGCAGTGAGGACTCTGAATCCTAGAAAAATATCATTTGGCATGGAGGAATGCTATAAAATGAGGATCACTATATGAGTTAGTAACATCCCTTTTGAGGGTCTATTATACTCTTTCAGGAGTAGGTTGTTCCTTTAAGAAATAAAGGAGTTACTGCAAGTTAAGCAATAAGAATGCTGTGATTTTACAGGAGGTAATAAATCTAAACTTATACTGTTAGTATCCAGATTTAACAGCTAGGAATGTAATGGGAATTGCCTTTGTTGCCTTGGAACTCTATTTAAATGACGATTTATACAGACGTTTGGGGCATATAAATTCAAGGAGGTCATGCATATTGACTGAATAGCATCAGCCTGACACATAGAAAAGACTCCCTTGGCCCTGTAACAACTGAAACCATCAGAACATCTTTGAAACATAGCAGATCCTCTGGATGCTTTATATTAAGCCTCAGGGTCAGACTTTACCTGGATTTGAATGTCCAGGTTATAAGACCCTAAATACTTCTATCTTTATAGCCATGTCTTTACTAGTATTTGTCATGAAGCTTAAACAGATTCTGTGATTAAACCATTCAAAATGATATTTTATAGCATGGTTCTAAAGCTGAATGGTATTTCTTCTAATAAACTCATTCTGTTCAAAAAACAAAAAGGAAACATAGCAGACCAATTCTCAGCTTCAAATAACTTCTGGAAAAACCCTGGCAGGGAGAAAAATATGGAGAAAAAATTGGATGTGGGTGTTTTATGTATGTATTATTCAGCAGCACCAGGAATAAGAGAGTTTTATTTAAGAATGAATACATTTGTCACTCCAGGAGGCAAAGGGTCATAATATTTTCACAACTTATTTCATCTGTAAAATTTAAATATCTTTCACAAGTAAGAGACTAAGAAAATTTTCCAATAGGAAGTGGCCATTACATCATGGAACACAAAGAATACATTTACCACTAGGCAAAGTTGATTGCTCCCCAACAAATACTCTGCCACTGGTAAACTGAAAATGTTCCAATTTAGGAACTGAACTTGCTATTTTACAGGAGCCATACACACTGATGAAAGATTATTTACCTTAGGTCTCTTGGTTATTTATTTTGAAATTTTTGAATCTTCCCATATCCATTTGCTTTATCTATTCTGTACAATGGAGTATAACAATATAATTTCAACTACAAAGAATACCACTGAAAAGAAAGGAAAATGCCAAAGAGATAAGCACAGTTCCAATGTGCTGGTACAATATAATCATTGTAGAGAATACAGGAAGAGAGAAATTAGCATAAGGAATTGAAACACATTTTGTAAGTAGACAAGTACAGAAGTGGGAAAGAAGCTATAAGGCTTGTGTAATCAATAGAGAGTTTTGAAGATATGAGAAATTATTAAGATGATGTGAATAATCCAACTGAAAAAAACTTGATGCTGCAGAAATAAAGAGGGCAAAATTATTGTAGTAAATCCTTAAGTATGCAAAAGGGCACATGCTCTTGTGCAAAAATTGCACAAGGGGGAGGTTTAGGTGTGCAAAGACAACATATCCAGAGAAGAAGAAGAAGGAAGAAAATATTGACACAACGTAAATGTAGGTAGATATTGTGGTGGCAGCCTATGGTGGCCTTTTGTTTTTCATACAACAGAAATAAAAGTTATCAGATGAGAATGAGGATGGAAAAGGGAGATTTGGGAAGTTTGAGAAGATTAAGACATGGGAGACAGCCTCTGCGGTATCTGCCAATAATCCCTGCCTGCTGGTATTCATGTGTTTCTATTGACCCTTCCCTGAGTGTGGGCTGGACCTAGTGACACTTCTAATAAATAAAATATGGCCAAAATAAGCGGATGTCACTTCTAAAACTTGGTTATAAAAGAAACGTAACTTCAATTTCTGTTCCTCTCCCCTTCCCTGTGTTCCTCTCTCTCACTCTGTTTCTCTTTCCCCTTACTCTTACTTACAGATCTCATAACAAGCTGCCATGTTATAAGCTGCTTTTGAAGGAACACGCATGGCAAGAAACCCATGTCTCTAACCATAAGCCAGTAAAGCCTGTGAAGAATCATGAGCTTAGAAATAGATGTCCCCATTGAAGCCTCAGAAGATTGTGGCCCTGGGAAACACTTTGAAGCTTTGTGAGAGACAGCCGGCTAAGCTTCACTCTGATTTCTTACCATAATAACCTGTAACGTAATTAATGTTTATTGCTTTATACTGCTAGATATTTGGGTAATTTTTTACACAGCAATAGATAACTAAATTTAAGGACCACAGTAAATTGAGGGTAATAAATTTTAAGGAAAACTGTATGAATGTGTGTTTATCTCCATTTATAGAAAGAGATTTAACTAGGGTTGGGGTTTTGCCACCTAAGTATGACAAAATGAGAGGGGCAAAGAAGTTGAAGGGTTTGCAAGGGAATGATTATAATGGTTGATCATGGAATTTAATTTGGACAAGGGGGTAACTGAAGATATGAGACGAAAGAGAAAAAACAAAAAGATAAAAAGATAGATTGTAGCTCTGGTGGGGTTAAAGAATGTTTTGTTCAAAGCCCTAGAGGAAGTGAGCTAGAAAGACAGACCGTGGTGGTCAGAAACCAGAAAATGTGAGATCCAGGTTATTTAGGGGTTGTGTTGGCAATGGCAAAGCCTGCAGAGGCCAGTGTAGAACAGATGAATGTAAAATCATTAAGTCATAATAGAATTGATACAAATATGGAAAGAATGAGTTAAGAATACAAATTTTCAATACATTGGAGAGCAACCTAGTTGTTGGTAAGATAATGGCAATGATAATGAGTAGGGGAAATTCAATCTGATGGCATAAGAACAAAAACTGCTCTTTTCCAGGAGTTTGGAAGAGATTCACCATCCAAAAAATGTCATGAAGGATTTTGCTAAATATTTTAACAATTATGGGAAAATGTTATCACTGGATCATTTGGAACAAAAATAGAGTAGTTTTCAATCTGCCCAATATCCTCCAGGAAACTCTCCCTTAATGCTCAAATTCTGGACAATTAGCCTCAATTAGCACATCAGACCTTCTCCATTAGAACATTTATCACAATATTGGGTGACTGTTGTGTTGTGTGTGCCCCTGATTAGATTCTATTATACATCTTAGCACTGTATTGACTATGTGTGTTCATTCCAGTTCTAGCCAGCGTGACAACATACTAAGACATTCTTAAATGTACTGACAACATATTAAGTCGTTCTTAAATGTTGTTGCATACAGAAAAATAACTGATTTTTTTGAAATCATTTTAAAAGCAAACATATAATGTAATTCCATGTATATTATTGAGATCTATGTCAGATACCATTGCACGACCTCTATACATAATGATTCATTTAACCAAACAATCTCTATGAGACTTGTAACAGTACTTATTATTCTAGATCAAAGAACAAATGCTTGTTCAATATCACATATTGAGGAACTGGGAGAGCCAGAACTCAAATCCAGACAGTCAGACTGGAATTATTTCATCATCTACTCATTAAGATAAAATACATGACAGTGAAAAAGTTTCTTTAACATGGTCCAACACATACCATTTTGATCTCATTAGAGAACAAAGCTGTTAATAATAGTAAGAGAATGGAAAAAAGATCATAGAAACACTTCATTGATTTCAAAGTGTTTCAACTATCAATGATGAGGATTTATATAATTCAAACAACCTCAGTGATGCATGAAGAGGTGAAACACTGAATAAAAATATCAACATTTCTAGCATCATCAATCACTAAAAATGAGTTCACAGACTTGAAGCAGTCTTTGAAAATATTTCTAAAATTGATTATTTAAACAAGTTAGGGAACATAAATGAGCTGGACATTCCTGGTGATTTTGACTATCCTTGAACATAATTCTGAGGGAGATGAAGTTAAGCTGAAATAAAAACCAGTTTTATTCATAATCAAATAAAAAGGCTATCATCCTAAACTAGTATTTATATTAGATTCTCAGCAAAATGAATTAGGACTTAAAATATTATTTTTAAATCTAAAATTTTATTTATCCTTTTGAACTGCCAGATATGTCTTAAAGTAGAAATTCTGTATCTCATCAGAAAAATGTAATAATTCAAATTATTTTTATATCTTGTAAGTTGCACATAATTGTCATTTTCTCTCATTCTCACGTTGTCATCTAAGACTTTATGAAGACTGCAGTTGTTTAATTATATGAAAAGAGGATGGTTTGAATTTTTCTAATTTCTCTGTGTCTTCTTCAGAGATTCCAAAGGGATATGAGAAACAAAGTTATTAGAGATTGTAGGGTCATTAAAACATCAGATAAAACTGCACTGCAGTTCACTACTCTACAAAACCCTCGTTTAAGAGATTATTGGAAGGAAATTGTATAAGGCAGAGTGATTTGAAAATGCTTAACATTGATGGAGGCATATGAAGGTACAGAAGAAGGTGGGAAGTACAGACTACTCTTTAGGATTCTCAATGCTTTGTATGAAAAATATCTGGTCATGTCATTATTAAACTGTTTTACTACAGTGCTAAAATGAACGATTTATGCATTTAAATTTATAGGTAAAAAACTGAATAACAAGCAGCAAATTAAAGAAGTAAAATTGTATTCTTATTTGTAGAATATTTTTAGAAATTTTAGAATCCTGGATTATTTGAGGAAAGCATGATTCCTCACTCAAAAAACATACCAGTAGTAGATAGTGTAAATATTAAAAAGTAATAAGAGTTTTATAATACATTCATCAAATAAGAAAAAATAACATTATTACATCTGGCAGTTGAAAAATATTTTAACAATGATATTGATAAAGACAGCATATTTCAATTTAGGAACACATTACTTAAACCTAGACATAGATACCATTTTCAGTATTAAATACATCCTTGAATGGTTTCATTTCCCTAAGCGGTCCCTTGGAATACTTTGGTATATCCAGCAGCCTTAGCATAACATAATCATTCTCCTTTGTTCATTTTTGTCTCAGAGAACAAAGGACAAGTCACATGACAATATGGATGACATCAGCAAGACTTCTTGTATAAGTGTATGTGTATGTATATATGTGTGTGCATTATACACAGATGTGTACGTATACAGAAGTATATATACACACGCTTATTATATAAGCTCTTTTAATTTATGTATATGGCTATAAATAAACATGTGATTTAATTAGAAGTAGAAGGAATCAATAAATAGATGAAAAAATGAAGGAAGATTCAGGAAGAATACATTTGAAAATATTAGCAACAGAAAAAGATGAGAAGTTTTACAATTATATCTGTTCTAAAGGTAAGAAATATATAATAATAGAATGATAATAAATTTTAGAATTGTTTTATTTAGTGATTCATAACCGATAACAGATCTCACTGAATTTTTTCAGTGCATACCTACCCGGGTCCTATGCTAAAGCTACCATATTAGGATTACCAGAGTGAGGCTCAAGAAGGCATGGGATTTGCAGTTTTGGTTAAGAGTCTCATAGAATGCAACTTCTTCATTTTACCCGAGAGCTAATTCTAAGTATTAGCAAAAAAAAAAAAGAAAAAAGAGTTCTTAAAGTACAGTCTTTTTTTTTTTAACTTTTTTTTTTAATTTAATTTAAGTTCCGGGGTACATGTGCAGATCTTGCAGGATTGGTAAATAGGTGTACACATGCCATGGTGGTTTGCTGCCTCCATCCCCCTGTCATCTACATTAGGTATTTCTTCTAACATTATCCCTCCCCAATCTCCCCACCCCCTGCTATCCCTCCCTTAGCCCCACAACAGACCCTAGTGTGTGATGCTCCCCTCCCTGTGTCCAGGTGTTCTCATTGTTCAACACACACCTATGAGTGAGAACATGTGGTGTTTGGTTTTCTGTTCTTGTGTTAGTTTACTGAGAATGAGGTTTCTGGATTCATCTATGTCCCTGCAAAGGAAAAAAAATAGTAGTAAAAGACAAAAAGTTATAAATATTTTTATTATTGTATGAATGAATGTTTTTATATTACTTTTTCATCAGATCACCATAATGCTGCCTATTAATTATTTTTCTATCCCAGTGAAAAAAACTCACAAATAACTGAGAAAGCATCAGTGTAATATGTAATATCTCCATTATCCTACAAACCCCACTAAAAGGAATAAAGTGCCAGGTAGAAATGGAATTCTTAACATGATCCGGAGACTTCTTAGGAAAATGAAACCATTCAAGGATATTTTCAATACTGAACATGATATCTATGTCTAGGTTTAATTATGCCTAAATTGAAATACATCAATATTAAAATTTGAAAGCAGGCTCTGCTTTGGCTTAGTAATTAATTTTTCTCACAACTGCAGGCTAAATGTAGACTTTTTTTCCAACTTTCTCTAACATTTAATACATTATAAACCTGTATTTACCTTTAAAAATTATTCTGGCATCCTTGGCAAAATGACATAATTATACTATGGCTCCTGTGTGTACGTGCTTATTCAAGTCACTTCAATGCACAGTGGTAAAGGCTGATGCCATATAGTTGGACAAATCAGGCATCATCTGCTAATTCATAAACTCTCCTAAACATCCTGCCGCTTGGCACTGTTCCTTTATGTGGAAAGTGATCATGTTCTCACTAGTCACTTTTCCATAAACGTGCTAAACAGCCGTCTCCTCAAGGAGTGTAGTTTAATCAGACACACAATTTTCACTATTTGTTTCCCAAATGAATCATCAGCAAGAGACATATTGTTGAATAACACCTGTTCTGTCTTACATGGCCTTTTGAAGATGTGTGACCCCCATTTGACTCCCAGCACTGTACACCTTAACTGCCACTGTGGCTCACAACATGACCCCATTTATTTATTTATGTATTTATTTTTGAGACAGAGTCTTGCCCCGTTGCTCAGGCTGGAGTGGCATGGCATGATCTTGGCTCACTGCAACCTCCCCTCCCAGGTTCAATCGATTCTCTGGCCTCAGGTTCCCAAGTGGCTGGGATTACACGCCTGGCGTATTTTTGTATTTTTAATAGAGATGGGGTTTCACCATGTTGACCAGGCTGGTCTCAAACTCCTGACCTCAGGTGATCCACCAGCCTCGGCCTCCCAAAGTGCTGGGATTACAGGCATAAGCCACTGGACCCAGTCAACCCCAATTTTTAATGATGATTCCAAAGTATAAGGTAAGGTGACAAAAATGACTCATAATATCCTTTTGTCTTTGGGTGAATCCAAATTGGCCTTTAAATAGTGTTCATAAAATATATTATTTTTATCATATTATTTCCTCTATGTGTTGATAGAAAAATAATGAAATTTGTGAGGAAAAACATTCAGGCATTTAGATTACCAGGGCTAATCATATCTCTTTTTTTAGGCTAATTGGCTTAAACATATATTCTCCAAAATAAGCTGAAATCGTTCATGCCTTGTCATTACAATCTTTGAAGGGAAAATACAAGTATGGTTTGGCAATCTAATTTTTGTAGTAATACCCTTTCTTGCTAAATATGTATTTAGACTCCATCAATATCAATCCCAATGGCAATTTTTTCAAGTTTACATCACAATTTATTACCTTCTTTTTCTGCAACATGGAAAGAGCAGTCACAAAGCTCTTTTCCTTCATATGCCAAAACTAAATCCTATTTTGCACATTACTAATTTTGTGCAACTTAGATGTGAAATATCTAACTAGAAAATGTGATTACATACATATGCTATCTAACTAATCAGAAGCTCATTCTACTTTCTCTCTAAACAAAATGCCATTTTATTTATTGGTAGCTATATTTATAATCTTCTTGAAAATAGTATAACTCGTAACTGTGTTTATGCAAAGAGTGAAACTTAGAATGATGCCGGAAGAGCTTAAGTTTAAGACAGAAAAGATAGATTTTGTCCTTGCTCTGGGAGAAAAGTTAATTCGAATTTACCAAAAAAAAAAAAAATCACTGTGTTTTCTATAACACAAGGTGTTATGACTTATAAGACATTCTTTGTAACTAAGTTTTATACAGTGTTCTCTGGACTCAGGACAAGTAGATTGCTTAATAAAATCTAACATGCAAGCATGTGTCATTTTATTAAGTACTTTATCTTTTCCTTTTCGATGCTTTTGCAAAAATAACATACTAGAACACTCATATTACATGTGATTCTCCTAACAAAATAAGTCACATCTAAGTTTGTAAGTGGTCTGTTCATTATTTACAGTATAAAATTATTCTGAATTGTAGTATTTAGAATACAATTTTCATTCATTCATTGGTGCTTTGAGGCTTCCTTTTGAGCCACTTTGATGTGTTTGTGAATCATGGCTATAATGTTAATACAACAGCGCAACAAAAAGTTAAAAATTTCGCAAACAAAAATATTGATACACAAAGGATATGAAAATACATTAGCCAACTTCCACCCAGCTAATATATCATGTAAAAAGATGAATGCATAGCCACTGTTTAAAAATATTTAAGAATTTCGGTGAACAATTAGACTTAATTTTATATTTCAAATTTTAAATGAATGTTTAACATGTTTGATGATCTTTATTTTTTTCGGAAACCAGCATATCGAGTTAGGATTCCTCAAGTATTGCCAGGGACACTAAGTTTCCAGTACACTTTGAGAAACACAACTCTAACATATTGTCAAATTCTTTTGATCATTTATCATTCTGAAACTGACACTTTTGGTGGTCACGTTTTTTTTTCATACTTACCTGGAGAATGTGCATTTCTATCTTTTGGTTATTTTTTTTTAATTTTACAGACCTTTATGTTTGCTTTTGTAATATGTACATAAAGCTCCAGATCAGCAAGAATCATTCCTTTTAATATTTTATAAATGTCACGCAATTTACTCTGTGCAGTGATAATCCACTCTTTGACAGTAAATGTAAAAATTATAGAAGGGTTGGTATTGATTACTCTGGGACTATCAGTTAGGTTTAATCCAAGTGTTTGAAATACCTTTCAGCACTTTATATTCTGAATGTGAAATGACAGAACAGAAGCCAATATCCCTCTGAAGCCACTCCCCAAAGGGTATTTCACTGTTTGAATAGAAAACCACTGTGCAATAATAAATTTTTGATGAATTTGATATATATTGCCAACCAGTCAGTATTCTTTAAAAATCTCACAAGATACTTTAAAAATAAAACATTAAGACACTTTGCTCTTTTTCAATTCTAAATAAATAATCCATTTCCTCCCAGGTCCACGTGTATTTACTTTGTTTCTGGACATGAATGATCTTTGAGCAGATGCTCTAAGTTCATGTTACCTTTGCCCAAACTCTTTTCCTAAAGCAGTGACAATAAGCCGAAAAATCTGAAGGTGACAGCAAACCAGAAGCATCAAAAATACGAGAAAAAAAGGACTGAAAATAATTTGACATCTTAATATATTTTTACTAAAATTATTATCTTGAAGAAATCAGAACTCAGACTTCCTTACACACATTTTACAGTTTAGTAATGTTTTTGTATGAGACTAAGAGAAGAGACACTATTTTGTCTCAATAAAGTACAGGGCCTCTGGGCTCTACCCAACCCTGTATGCTTCCTCAGCATCATCACTACTCAGATGCTCTCTCAGGAGATTCCAAAGGGAACATACAAAGAAAATAAAGTAGTATGTTAAAAGACATTTTCTTCTCTTTCTTCACAAGAGCCATTTATGGATTTTTTTAATTCCAAAATATTGCTTTCATTAGAGTTTGGTTTTTCCATAGTCAAAAGAGAAACTCTGGAAATTAGTTTCTCTTTAGCACCAGAAAAATAAATCTGACTTGTGCATCTTTAGTAACGAGACTTACAAAACTCAATATCCTGGATCATTGCTGGGTCCTTCCTAATGGTAACTTGGTATGCTATTCATGAGACCCTGATGAAAATACATTTGAAATTCTCTTTTAATTTTCCAGTGGCTTCACTCATTTCGAAAGCAAATGTAATATTTTACAATAGCCAAATAATTTGGAAACAAGCCTCAAGGAAAAGCCTAACATTAACTATTTGGGATAAAATCTGGGTATGCTTACAATGTAATAAGATTAATTTTCTTGTGTGGCATATGATCTGGCTCAAAAGATAATTTTTAAACAGAATTCAATATAGATACACAATAGATAAATGATGATAAATAGGGATATTTCTCATCACCACCAGCATCATTAAAAGAGGTATACTGCCTCAAATATAAAATTATTCTGGGCATATTGTTTTTCCAAAACAATAATTGTAATGTGTAATCAAATTCTCCATCTGTTTTCCAGATTTAAATACATATAAAGAGCCACAAAATTTATACCCACTGAGAGGAGAATCTGATTTCCCAACAATTGAAGAATTTTTACCTATGAACTTATACACCTACAAATATTTCTTTTATTCTAGAATTAAACCAGGCACTAAATGATTCACAGTTTCCTACGAAATAAGAGCACAATGTTCTCCAATGCATTTTTACTGCCAGGACATTTCTATCAAAAATTATTTTTATTTACAAAATGAATACAACTAAAGGACCAAAAATCATTACCAATTTCCATAGTATTAGTCAGAAGATAGCAGATGCTGCTGCTTAGAATGCAAAATAATTAAAGCAATAACTCTATTAACTGAAAAGGCAAAAAATAGTAAAAACTTCATTGTCTTCATCCCCCATGAATCCCTTAAACAACTGACTACCTAAGCCTGACTTAGGTAGTCAGGCTGTCTGTTCTGTGGCTTAGAGGTTTAAATAATATTAATTGACCTAGAAACGTGTTAAATGGTGAGTTAGTATGTCCTCAGGCATAAGGCACCCTGTATAATTGCTATAAGTGAAATAAATTTAAGTATAAAATGTGACAACTTTAGAAAAAAAAGCACTAAGGGAAAATGAGTTCTAATAAATAGTAATTTATTTTCAACCCCAAGTAAGTTCATTTGAAGCAGTTTATGCCCTAGAGAATTCTATCCATAAATGGGGATAATAAAACTCCATGATATTATTGAGGCATTTTAAAATATAAAAGGTAGCAATGCCAAAGTACAGGTCATGAAGAATTAATGGGTAGGATTTTGTTCTGAACAGAGACCTGCATAACAGCAAGGCAAACATTAAATTTTTTAAATGTAGGCATGTGAATTTTGGTATCTTCGCCTTCCCCAACCCCAGCTCAAGGAAGAAAAACATTATGGGCTACATTAGTTGAGACGAACCACTCATTAGTAAGCACGGTCTTCCCAGACAGCTATGTCGGCAGCTGCCAACATCACCTTTTCTCAGCACTTCTGAACAAAATCTGTCCAGAGTGCCTGTTTGGTATTCAGAACAGAACAGCCTTTGAAGCACTTTATGTACTCCCCTAAAGGCCATTTCTCATCCTCAATCCAAAGGACCTAAACTTTCTGGCAGACATTTACTTTTATCTTTTTAGTCTACTGCGGACTATTGCAATTACCACAAGTGTACAGGGCAGTAGAAAAAGTAGTCTTTTGGTTGATTTTCCCTGTATTTATTTACTTCCATTAAAACTTTCTGCCCAACCAGGCATTTCTTTTTCATTTGGCTGACACATTTGTTCTCTCTCGTTTTTTCTCTTTTTCCATTCTGTTGCCAACAGTTTTACACTTTGATTAACAGCACTTGCATGCCTAAAAATCATTCTGTTGATTGCAGAGGGGACAAGATTATTGCAAAAGCAGAGATGAATAAGGAGCCATCTATTTTTACTACCAGTTAAAAGAGCAACAGGAGGCCAACTTCCTATCAACAAGCACCACAATTTCTTTACTTACAGAAGAAATCAAATTAAGCACATTTATTTGTTCAGCTTTTGGTGAATGTATTGGTGTCTCCAAGTATTGAGGTCAAGTACCCACAAGCTCTAATCAGCCACAGTATTAAACAGTCTGTCCAGGGGTTGCTTTTTACTCCTGAGTCTCAGGAAATATTGCAATTTATTTTGTAAATAAAATGACCCTGCTTTTAGACAGTCCTGCTCTAAAAGGAAGGAGAAAATTAATCTTTCCTGAGACCTGGTGTATACTGTGGCCAGAAGAACAAAGAGGAAGCCAGCAGCCACGGTCACCACTCAGAAAGTGGAATGCATCTCCTGACTTGCGCAGGGTAGGAGCAAGAGAGAAGACAAGCATGCCAATAAAAGCTCATTAGTGATGACAAACCATGCAGGGTCCCTGAGTAGGACTGCACTCATTTACAATTTAAGTCTCTTAATGAGAATTTAATTTACTTTCTAATTTTGTTACATATTTCATTACAGTTCTATTTCCCTTGAAGAGTATCCAACATGATCTTTTTATAATATAAATTAAACTACAAAGAGAATACAAAGAGTATATTCTGCGTTCAGCAGAAAGGTAGAAGACACAAAGAGGAGGTATTTTACAAATAACAGGCTAGCCTCCTAGGACAGGACAATAGCAGCCTGCTTACTTTGGTTGCAGTCTTTACAGCAGCATAAGAAAAATCAGCCTTTTCCAGTCCAAGGTATTCTGGGCTCCTTACCAAGCAGCAATGATGACAAGTATGTCCAAGATAATAAAGACTCAATTATATAGCTCATTTTATACATATATTTACTACAGATGACCGTGTTGGTTACTTTGGCTTGACTAGAGTCAGCAGGAGAAATAAGTCACCATATAAGCCTTAAACTCTCAAAGGTCCAAGTCCAAGTTACTCTATTTATTCCTATTCCTCCCCTTTGAAGTGACAAAAACTTCTCAAATTCCACCCCAGATCTCCCCACACCCTCCACCAAAATGGAGTGAATGAGACAGATGATTAGTGGCCTACCTAATGGCCACTTCTTCCTTTCTTCGAAGATGATTTTATGAAATATAATATCATCACCATGAGGTAAGTTTCCTTTTGACAGACCAGGTAACAGAAGACTATGGAGAATGCAGTTTTGGGCAAAACATTAACTTTTAAAATACATGTTACTTGTGGGTTTTCCACTGACTTCACTCTTTGGTCAGAAGAATGGAAATTATACTACCTTTGTCCCTGATTTCTCTTGACATGTATTTATTCATTGTCTCTCTTCTCTTTCATTTTTTTTTCCTCTTTCTCTCTATATGCTTCATTCTAGCTTTTCAAGTCTTATCTGACCTGCACAGTCTTTTGACCCACACCACATTTCTTTAATTTAATAATATAACTCTTTGATAAGTTTTTCTCTTGATACAACACATTTCTCTCTCTGATCAATGTTTTCCAATTAAAATTTGTCAAAATATTCTATAACCAAAATATTATATGATTATTCATCATTGTCTTGATAAAACTGAAAGACCGAAGAGGAAATTAACTATGGATTTAACTTTATTCACAACCTAGGAGGTAAATTTTGGTGGGTTTTATTGGGAAAAATCAGACTTGCAAAGGAAGAAAGAAGATTAAGACAGAGATTGAGGAAAAAATAGATTCATTTATTTATTGGTGCATTTTGGTATTTTAAAATGTCCTCATGGACAGATTTGTTGAGCCCCTTTCTTCCAGTTCCTCACATATGACCAATGCCACACTCTCTATTGCAGGAAGCCACTAACCAGCTATTCTGCAATAAAAATTGCAGCAGCTCTCATGTTTCTACCTCAAGGAACAATCCTGATCAGTTGAGAGTCCTGACATAATCTACTACAAACCTTTGACAGCAAAAATGCTTCATTAACAAACAAAAGGGAAAATAACATTATGTTTATGAATAAATAATTGCCTTTTGTAGAAAATTGACTTCCTCACACTAAATAGAATCATGGGGAGGCCAGATATTACAGCACTTAAGATGACAGATTTTTGTGTAAGAAAACATAGATTCAATTACGGCTCTAATATTTACTCAGCAGAAAATATTAGGTGAGTTACTTAATCTTTCTGAGCCTTACTTTTGTCATTTATAAAATGAAGATTATAATCTAAATACCTCCCAAGACTGTCATTAAGCTTAAATAAGATATCAAATAAAGCAATTGCCATATCTCAGATGGTCTATTTAATGCTCAAATAATTATATTTTTAAAATAGATATGTAAAAAAAGAAAAATATTAATAATTAGTTGAGAGTCAAAGAAAAGTTATCTAATTAACCTGTGTCATGTCAACTTTTGTTATACAAGGTGTCATGTTGATTTCTGGAACTACAGGAAAAAGCTCAAACAGCATTTCAATCGTTTAAGGAACTGTCTAACAACAATTTGTGATTGAAACAAATTATCTGCCTCAGAAATCCAAAGCAGATCTAATCTGGTGTTTAGAAAATGAAGTAGAAGATATTTAATACTTTGAAATGTGAAATATTTACTTAAATTATGGGTTACATAACAGTTAAACTAATTATGTTCTATAAAGAAAATATCAAGGGTATCCACTGATGTTTTCTGATACAAAAGATTTTTTATGTAATACTTTTGAAGATGAAATTAGTGATGTGTGAAGTACTCATAATTATTTATTTTACCTTATTAATTATATAATCATATACATTTATGATTTACAAATACAACGTATAATAAGTAAATTAAACTAATTAAAATATTCATCCCCTAAAATATTTCCCTATTTTTTGTGGTGAGTTCATCTGAAATTTACTCTCAGCACTTTTGAGATGTTACAATGCACTATTATTAATTATATTGACCACATTGTTCAAGAGATCTCAAAAAAAGTTTATTTCTCTTTCTGAGATTTTGTAGCATCATCTCCCCATTTCCCCCATCCATCATCCTCTGTAACTACCATTCTACTCTCCACTTCTGTAGATTTGATTAATATTCTACATATAAATGAATATTAATCAAATGCAATATTTCTTTTTCAGCATTTGACTTATTTCACTGGGCATAATGTCATCCTGTTTCATCTATGTTGTTGCAAATGAGCAGATCTCATTCTTTCATTAAGGCTGAATAGTATTCCATTGTGTATATATACCGCATTTTCTTTATCCATTCATCTGTTGATAGACATTTAAGCTGATTCCACAACTTATCCATTATAACTAGTGCTGTACAACTTACATTCATGAGAATGCAGACATCTCTGGACAAACTGATTTCAAATATTTTTGGTAAATACACAGAAGGAGGATTACTGGATCACATAGCAATTCTATTTTTAGATATCTTGAGGAACTTCCATACAGTTTCCCATAATAGCTGTACTAATTTACATTCCCACTGAGAGTTTACAGGGGTTTCCTTTTCTCTGCATACCAGCCAACACTTGCTATATTTCATCATTTTAATAATAGTCATTCTGACCTATGTGAGAGTCTATCTTTTTGTGGTTTTATTTTGTATTTTCTTAATGAGTAGCAGTGTTCACCATTTTGTTTTTTTGTTGTTGTTTTTATTGGACTTTAAGCTCTGGCGTACATGTGCATCTCCTGCAGGGTTGTTGCATAGGTACACACATGACGTGGTGGTTAGCAGTCTCCAACCCGCCGTTGCCTACATCAGGCATTTCTCCCAGTGTTTTCCCTCCCCAGACTCCCTGCCCCGCACTGTCCCTTCCCTAGCCTCTCATTCCCACCAACCTACCCCAGTGTGTGATGTTCCCCTTCCTATGCCCATGTGTTCTCATTGTTCAACACCTGCCTGTGAGTGAGAACATGTGGTGTTTGGTTTTCTGTTCTTGTGTCAGTTTGCTGAGAATGATAGTTTCCAGATTCATCCATGTCCCTACAAATGACATGAACTCATCATTTTTTATGGCTGCATAGTATTCCATGGTGTATATGTGCCACATTTTCTTTGTCCAGTCTATCATTGATGGGCATTTAGGTTGGTTCCAGGTCTTTGCTATTGTAAACAGCACCACAGTGAACATACATGTGCATGTGTCTTTATAATAGAATGATTTATAATCCTTTGGGTATATACCCAGTAACGGGATTGCTGGATCAAATGGAATTTCCATTTCTAGGTCCTTGAGGAATTGCCACACTGTCTTCCACAATGGTTGAACTAATTTACACTCCCACCAACAGTGTAAAAGTGTTCCTTTTTCTTCACGTCCTCTCCAGCATCTGTTGTCTCCAGATTTTTGAATGAATGCCATTCTAACTGGCGTGAGATGGTATCTCAATGTGGTTTTGATTTGCATTTCTCTAGTGACCAGTGATGATGAGCATTTTTTCATCTGTTTGTTGGCTGCATAAATGTCTTCTTTTGAAAAGTTTCAGTTCATATTCTTTGCCACTTTTTGATGGGGTTGTGTTTTTTTATTCTTGTAAATCTGCTTTAGTTATTTGTAGATTCTGGATATTAGCCCTTTGTCAGATGGATTGCAAAAATTTTTTCCTATTCTGTTGGTTGCTAGTTCACTCTAATGATTGTTTCTTTTGCTGTGCAGAAGCTCTTTAGTTTAATTAGATCCCATTTGTCTATTTTGGCTTTTCTTGCCATTGCTTTTGGTGTTTTAGTCATGAAATCCTTGCCTATGCCTATGTCCTGAATGGTATTGCCTAGTTTTTATTCTACGGTTTTCATGGTGTTAGGTCTTATGTTTAAATTTTTAACCCATTTGGAGTTAATTTTAGTGTATGGTGTAAGGAAGGGGTCCAGTTTCAGCTTTCTGTACATGGCTAGCCAGTTTTCCCAACATCATTTATTAAACAGGGTATCTTTTTCCCCATTGCCTGTTTTTGTCAGTTTTGTCAAAGATCAGATGATTGTAGATGTGTGGCGTTGCCTCCGAGGCCTCTGTTTTGTTCCATTGGTCTATATCTCTGTTTTGGTACCAGTACCATGCTGTTTTGATTACTGTTTTGGCTATGCAGATTCTCTGTTAGTTCCATATGAAGTTTAAAGTGTTTTTTTCCAGTTCTGTGAAGAAGGTTGATGGTAGCTTGATGGGGATAGCGTTGAATCTTAAAATACTTTGGGCAGTATGGCCATTTTCACAATATTGATTCTTCCTAACCATGAGCATGAAATGTTTCTCCATCTATTTGTGTCTTCTCTTATTTCCTTGAGCTGTGGTTTGTAGTTCTCCTTGAAGAGGTCTTTTATGTCCTTTGTTAGTTGTATTCCTAGCTATTTTATTCTCTTTGTAGCAATTGTGAATGGGAATTCACTCATGATTTGGCTCTCTGTTTGTCTGTTATTGGTGGATAGGAATGCTTGTTTCTAACATGTCTGTTGGCCATTCATATGCCATCTTTTGAGAAATTTCTATTTGATCACCTTGCCCGTTTTTAATGGTCTTGTTCGTTTTCCTGCTATTGAGTTGTTTCTTGTATATTTTGGATATTAACCCCTTACCAGACATATAACATACAAACATTTTCCCTCAATTCATAGGTTGTCTCTTCTCGCTGTTGTTTCCTTTGCTCTGCAGACACTTTTTAGTTTTATGTAAAACTACTTGTCTATTTTTTTATTTTGTTGTCTGCACTTTTGGGGTCAAGTCCAAAATACCATTGCTGTGGTGAAGAATTTCTCCTATGTTTTCTTCTAGTAGCTTTACAGTTTCTGGTTTATGTTTACATCTTCAATCCATTTTGAGTTGATTTTTATATATAGTATGAGATAAAAATCCAATTTCATTTTTTGCATGTGTAACTTCCAGATTTCTCAACAGCATTTATTGAGAAACTATCCTTTTCTATTGTGTATTTTAGGCAACTTTGTCAAAAATCAGTTGACTGTACATGTCTGGGTTCATTTCTATGCTCACTCTGTTATTCCATTGGTCAATATGTCCATTTTTATGCCAGTACCCTGCCATTTTAATTACTATACCTTTGTGATATACTGATGCCTCTAGCTTGTTCTTTTTATTCCTGATTGCCTTGGCTATCAAAGACCATTGTTGGGTCTTTTGTGGTTCCATATGAATTTTAGAATTGTTTTTCCCATTTCTATTAAAAAATGACTAGAATTTTGATAGGAATGGCACTGAATCTGCAGATCACTTTGAATAATATAGACATTTTTAAAATATTCATTCTTTCAAACCATAAACACAATGTCTTCAATGTCATCAATGTCTCAGTTTTCAGTGTACAGGCATTTCATCTCCTTGGTTAAATTGATTCCTATTAAAATATTTTATGTACTGGGCATATAATCTATCATTCCAGCCCTTTAGGAGTCCAAGGCAGAAGATCACTCAAGGCCAGGAGTTCAAGATCAGCCTCAGTATTATAATAAGGCCCTATCTCTCAAAAATAAAAATAAAAAATTAGCCAGGCATGGTGGTGTGTGCCTGTAGTCCCAATTACTTCAGAGGCTGAGTCTGGGAGGATCACTTGAACCCAGGAGGTTACAGTGAGCTATGATCATGCAACTGCATTCCATTCTGGGCAAGACAGTAAGCCCCTGTTTAAAAAAAAAGTATTTTATTTGATTTTTTGTAGCTACTATAAATTGTTCTCGACTTGTTTTTTAGATAATTCATTGTTAGTGTATAGTAATGCTACTTATTTTTGTATGTTGTTTTTGTATCATAAAACTTTACTGCATTCATTTGTTGGTTTTAAAAACTAATCTTTAGACTTTTAAAGATCTTTTAAAAATTTTTTTATTATACTTTAAATTCTGGGGTACATGTGCAGATTGTGCAGGATTGTTACATAGGGATACAAATGCCATGGTGGTTTGCTGTATCCATTGCTCTGTTGTCTATATTGGGTATTTCTCCTAATGTTATCCCTCTCCAAATCCCCACCCCCTGCTATCTCTCCCCTAGCCTCCACAACCCCAAAAGGCCCCGGTTTGTGGTGTTTCCCCAGGTGCTCTCATTGTTCAACACCCACTTATGGGTGAGAACATGCAGTGTTTGGTTGTCTGTTCTTGTGTCAGTTTGCTGAGAATGATGGTTTCCAGATTCATCCAAGTCCCTGCAAAGGATATGAACTCATCCTTTTTTTATAGCTGCATAGTATCCCATGGTGTATATGTGCCATATTTTCTTTATCCAGTCTATCATTGATGGGCATTTGGGATGGTTCCAAGTCTTTGCTATTGTAAAGTGCCACAATGAACATACATGTGCATGTGTCTTTATAATAGAATGATTTATAATCCTTTGGGTATATACCCAGTAACGGGATTGCTGGGTCAAATGGAATTTCTATTTCTAGGTCCTTGAGGAATCGCCACACTGTCTTCCACAATGGTGGAACTAGTTTATACCCCCACCAACAGTGTAAAAGTATCCCTATTTCTCCACATCCTCTCTAGCATCTGTTGTC